>APFE030158379.1:5625-103623 GCA_000404065.3 Pinus taeda
TTTTTATTTAAATGTTAATTTAATTAATAGATTTATTAATTGTTTATTATAATAATTTATAATAATAGTTAATGATAAGGTAATAGCTAATGTAAATATTGTAATTAAGTACTAGTTATTATTATTATTATCATAATCAAATAATTATAGCAACGCTACTAACTACTAAATATTAAAAAGGGAACGGGAAATCTACCACTAATTGTTATGCCTAAGATGTATTGTTGACCTTAATTTCTCTGATTAGGGGAAGCCAGCTTCCACTAATTTCCATACCATTGTCTCTGTTGAGATTATGGGGATGTTTGATAATTTCAAGAGCTTCTCTAACCTTTCGCTTATGATGTTTCTCTTCCCTTGCGATAATTGAGGCGTTTTCCAAGCAGACATGGTGCTTTGTTTTTTAGGAGTGTTCTGCCAAGGCCGAGGTACGAGACCTCTCATTTCTAATATCAGCTCCATGTTCCTTGAGTCTTGTCTGCAGGGAGCGACCTGTTTCACCAATGTAGCTTTTTCCACAAGAACAATCTATTTTATAGACTCCTTTAAGTTGATGTCTATCAATGCCATGCTTCAAATGCAAGCTTAGCATGAGTATCACAGTAATATATAGATGATGGTATTGGCTATCCATCAAAATATTCAAACAAATGCATGTGTTACCACCACCACCTATCTCTATATGCACTTTGGAAGATCCTAAACCTATTCCATTAGTATCTTGTCAATCAATCGTTCAAGATTTATTTAAATTAGTTGAAGCTCTCTATTAACCTCTTTTGGGTTGGTCCTCACTTTCACCTCTCTGCTAATGCTTGGAGTATTAAGTTAGCTAGGTTCAACCTATGAGTATAACATTATAATTAATTTGTAGTAACTTTAAATTCTAAAAAAATGGTTATACTCGTAAAAATAAAAAATGAAATATAAGATAATACAAAAATATTATAAAATTTTGGAAAATTAAAAAGTGTGTGTATTGATGTCACCCCATTGGGTATCTATGGGAAGTACCAAATCAAGATTCTAATGAAAGTTAATCCCATCATATGGATAGTATTGTGGGGTGGAATTACTCTATGAATCAACTTGTATTATTTTTAGTAAAAAGTCCCATTTAGTGTCCTCACCATTTGTTATAGGGATACCATTTGGATTTTGTCCTAAAAATGATCATTCATTTTGGGTTTTACTCGTGGCCTTGTCCACCAGTTAGGGTTTTCTAAGGTGAAATAAGTGAAATTCAAGTACTCTAATGTGAAAATGTAGTACAATGCTTGGGCTAACATAATAAAACCAAAGAGATAAACATAGCACTATATATATCACTGCTTTTATCTTGAGCAAGAAGCTACTTTGTAAACAATGATAGAAGTATAAACAACTAGATGCATACTAGAAATTTTTTGAAATTGAATAACTATTTTAATTTTTATACTTAAAACTATATACAATATTGAGAAAAAAACAAGAGCAAGATGTATTATGTATATAAGAGAAAAATATACACTATAGTAGAACTTGCTTATAACAATTCCAAATTTAGCATAGTAGAAGAAGAAGTTCTACATATCAAGGTTCTAGAATAAATTTTTTTCTTAAAATATCTTGGCCAATAATGACTTCTTCTTATTATAACTTTGCAAAAACATTTACCAAAATTTTACAAGAAGAATTCCAACCCCCCCCCCCCCCCCCCCCCCACCAAACAAAGTATAGAAAAATTAAAAATTAATATATAACTCTTGATATTCCACTTTTCTTTGTCTTTGGATTTTTGAAATATGTTTCTTAGTTGTCTTCCTTCTATAATTTTAAAATTTTCTAACCAAAAATTTTAACTATAACACTCCCTCCCTCACCCTTGGATTATCTTGGGTATGAAACCACCTCGATGAAACAAATGATATTGTAGACTCCCACCTTAGGTGGGTTTGAATTGGGGAAGTGGGGCCCCAAAATTAATCTTAGCTCACTGTTGGGTATGGGAAGTTTGGCGCTAATCCCAATCATGCCCCCCCATCCTTACTCTTAAACATTAACTATGAATTCCCCCCCTAAATCAATCTCGATCTCTAATCATGGATAGGTAGATATTTCACTAGGTTAAATTACATGGGTTTTAACAACCACTCCATGGGCGAAAATATGATACCACTATCCATTTTTATGGGCTAACCAGAGTTATTTTTCCATAGTTGAAAATATTTATATCCTACTTTGAGTGTGGGGATAAACCATCATATTTTGAGTAGGGTCCACCCCCAATCCATTTCACTTGTATATTATCACGTGGCATCCACATGTACTTGGTATAGCCCCCATAACACTTCCACGCCAACATTCTGTAGTAGTATTAGTGTACCCTCCACTGACCAAATCTAATCCTACACAATTGTGCAACCTCTTGACACCCATGAATTCCTGGACCTTCATATAACTGGTGAACTATTCCATTGGGCATGGTTCCATGGTAGGCCAATCTTCCAATGCATAAAACTATATATCAATTACTCTGTATCTGGGCTATAGAAAGACATGTGTCTTTCACCAACCCTAAATTTTTGAATTCATTGCTAGTACAACATACATGTGTGGGCCACAATATTACTTATGAGTTACGACTACCACACAAAAATGTAAAAAGGGAGGTTTCTGAGCATATGAGATTCTAGACTCCCAAGAGGTGAACAACCTTTTTCACCCTTGGATGTTCTGACTCCTAGACATGATGCCAAATTTAGTTAAGGGCAAATCTAGGCCTACACAAAGGCACAACATTTTCCAAACCCTCAAACTTCTCGATTTTTGGATACATGCAACTAAAGGGAAAATATAGACATGAAGAGACTTGTGAAATTCCTAGGGAAACTACCCCTAACATCCCTGGACTTATGGATTTCCATATTCAACCAATGCTCTAAGGAAAGGGGAAATACAAAAATTTCCTAAGGTATGGGGAATTAACTAAAAATCTAAATGTTCATGAAGAACATAGTCCAAATCCAAACCTCAATCCTTCAATAGATCACATAGGTCTACAAACCACTCACATGGGTCCACAACCCACTCTTAACCATTGTTATCATTCATTTCATAACATTATGAACTTTTGAGTATTTTAGATGGATTACAATCCAAATTCATAACAATAAATAATGTGTGGAAAAACTCACAACTTATAACAAAATTCATAAGGTAAATACTTGCTAACACAGTCATTGTATACACTCAGATCAAAGAATTTAAAGTGTCTTAAAATTCATGAGTATGGAAACAAATCCATGATGCTACCAGTCATTGAAATCATAACCACATGAGACAACTAGTAGGGAACATAACAACAATATTCAAGCATTCAAACATGAACATACAAGATCACATTATCATAACAAGGATGTGATAGCCTATGACTCAAATATGCATAACTAGTGTACTTATCTCAATGTGATATAATGGATGGAAACTGAACTAGGGACTTCAACTCTCTACCCAAACATAGGCCAGCTACACCACAACCTTTCTTAAAGCTTACCACCCCTGAGCTGGATCCAAAGTTTGAGGAAATGATTTCATAAGGGAAAATTCACACCAATGGGTTAAGCAAGAACTCATGGATAGAATTCATTGTCTAGGTGGTTTATCAACTCTCATATGATATTAAGCACCACAATAACTCACTTTCTCTCCTTAGTCCATTCATAAGGATTCACCCAGGGTCCATACGTGGTCTTGATAATTCCAAGAGATTGAATCCACTATCTAGTTATTTTATCAATTGTTTTTTCATAGCAAGCACGAAAGGGGTCTACAGTCCATTGTCTAGGTGGTTTATCAACTCTCTAGAAAGTACCACAATGACTAAGTTTACCCTATCCATGTGGTTTATCAGCTACAAAAAAATCACCATAGAGATTTGATCATCTATTAAGCCTCCCATTGATCACTCAGGTATGGGCAAGTAGTCTAGTGGCCTTATAAAAAAGCATAGGGAATAAGACCCAAAATTCGTAGAGCACAGACCCCATCCATTTCCTCCATTATTGGATTGAATTCCTTCTATTGTGATCCATAGCTTCATGATATTTTAACTATTCTTGTGTGTTCAAGAATCAATAACAAACTATGGAATAAAAAGAAGGAGAAGAACCACCTCCCCCTTTCCTACTGTGCATATCTATACTTCCTCTACGTCCCTTCATTTTCATAAATAGCCCAGTCTCTTCCTTCTCAATTCAATTTTTTATTTACTCCTTGTTATTCTATTTTTCCAACTCTTCTCTTCTCGAATATTTTTCCTTGACCAGTATCAACTTGATCTTCAAGAGGAATGGGAAATTTCCTCTCTTATTCATCGCTCCAGTCCAATATCAGGTGGTGGTTGTTTAATTGGGTTAGAACTGACATCAACAATAATTCTTAGTGTATCATGGTTTTTCAAACAAGCGAGCTTTCATTATCCCTCATACAATGGATCCGTGTTGACCACTCATCTAGTCCAATATTTAAAATGACATTCACTTTTTTGAGTTTGAAATTCAATTGTCTTAGCTAGTTGTGCCTCCACGCTAGTCTTTCAATCGTCATTTTAAAGTTACTAAAACAAGGTAAAGTTGGGGCTATTACAAACCCCACCCCCTTAAAGGAACATTATCCTGAGCGTTCTATAAATAGAACATAAGAAAAGAAAAAAATTGAGCTTTATAATCACAACTATTATATCCATTTATATATTAAACAAAAATGGGTGAAGTATCCTTATTTGATATGCAACCTCCTAGGTTGCTTCATCTAGTCCAAAGTGCTTCCATTTCACCTTGAATTTCTTTATTACTCAATTCCAAAGTGTGGTATGTCTCTAATCAAGAATTCATGATGGTTGTGGTTGGAATTCTCCCTTAGATTCCACCTATATCATAGACTAATCAATGAAAATATTAGTGTCAAGTAGATAATTTTTAAGAGAAGAAATGTGAAATGCATTGTGTGCTTTCATTGTGGGTGGTAAGGCCAACTTGTAAGTCACTAGCCCCACCCTTTCCAAAATCCGCAATGTTGCAAAAAATATGGGTTCTAACTTAGCACAATACCCCACTTTTAGTGAGCTCTTCCTTGGTTTGATGCAGAGATACATACGATCTCCCACTTTTAATTATATGTGTGTTCTTTGCTGGTTTGTATAACACTTTTTCCTATCCTAGGATACCTTAAATTTTTGTCTAATATTGATCACTTCTTGCGCCATTTCTTTCAACATGTATGGTCCAAGAACCACTTTGTTAACTAGATCATAACAACTAATGGTAATTTTACATTGTTTTTCCATATAATGCATCGAAAGGTCTCATCTTTAGTGACTCTCTGTACTTGTTTTTGTATGCAAATTCAACTAATGGCAGGAATTATTCCCACCTCTTTGGATGTCACATTACATACATCAACATGCCCTCATGAATTCTATTTAACCTTTCAATTTGACCATCTTCCTAAGGATGATATGTTGTACTAAAAGCTAGCTTGGTCCCAAAATTAGCAAACAACACCTTCCAAAAATTGGAAGTGAACTTGATATACTATTATGAGATGATCTTCTTGTGTATGCCATTAAGTCTAAATATTTATTTCATGAAAATCTGAGCTATATCAATAGCTTTGTGAGTAGACTTAATAGATATAAAGTTGGCTACCTTGCTCAATTTGTCCGCTACCACCATAATGGCATCATGTTATTTGCGTGTCCTTGGAAATATTGTGATGAAGTCCTTGGATATGACTTCCCATTTCCACTAAGGAATAGGAATGGTTGTAGTAATCCCACTAGGTGCCTGCATTCCACTTTGACTAGTTGGAATTCTAAGCAGTTGACAATCTACTCATGAATATCCTTCTTCATTTTTGGCAATAATATGATTTCTTTATGGCTATCACCATTTTCTGATCACCATGATGACTAGAGTAAGGTATTTTATGAAACTTATCCATTATGAGGTTCTTCAGTCAATCACACAAGGTACATACCATCTATATTTAAATAACAACATACTATCATCAGTGAGTTTGTAGTCCTTGCTGATTTTTCCATCTATTTCTTGTTGTAGGCATTCCTTTACATGATGGAAATGTTCATCATGTATCAATGCATATTTGATCCTTTCCTTGGTGTCAAACTAACAAGTACTCATGAATTTCATGTGAACTACCTGCAGGATTCAATTAAGTATATCTAATACCAAATTTTCCTTGCCCTTAATATGTTTTATTTCAAAGTAAAATTCAATGATTAAAGCCAAACATTTTAATTGTATAGAATTTAAATTGGGCTTATCAAACAAATATCTTAGTCCTCCATGATCTGAGATCAACACAAATCTTCTTCCAAGAAAGTAGTGTCTCCACATCTTCAGGGCATGAACAATTGCATCCAGCTCCAAGCCATGAGTGACATAGTTCTTATCATGCTAATTTAGTTTCCTTGACTCATAATACATCACATACCCTTCTTACATTAGGAATCCACCCAATTCTTCCTTGCAAGCATCTGTGCAAACTAAGAAATCCCTCTCTAGGTCAACTATTCACAATATAGGTGCATGTGTGAGAAAATGCTTGAGTTTGTCAAAGCTAGTTGTGCACTCTGGTGTTAATTGGAATTGTATCCCTTTATTTTGTAAATTTGTGATTGGGTTCCCAATATTTAAGAAATATCAAATGAATCATTAGAAATATCTAACCAATCCCATGAAGTATCTAACTTCCATATCTTTTTGGGGAGTGGGCCACTCCATTACGACCTTAATCTTTTCAGGTTCCATGGCTACACCTTCCTTTGAGATGGAATGTTCCAAGTATTGAACTTGTGATTTAAATAAATCAAAATTGATGATTTTTTAATACAATTTGTGTTCCCTCAATAATTGTAGCATCACCTTCAAGTTATCTTCAATTTATTCTTTGTTTTTTGAGTAAACTAGGATATCATCCACAAACACTAGCAAACATGTCTATATACTAGTTGAGGATATTTTTTCGTTAGGAACATAAACGTGGCAAGGGAATTTGTGATTAGAAATGGGACTACCACAATCTCATAGTGCCTATACCTTGTCCTAAATATTGTCTTATGGATTTTCTTATCTTTAATTATTACTTGATGATAACTAGATATGAAATCTATTTTGGAGAATCCTATGGCTCCTATTAGTTGGTCAAATACAATATCAATCCTTGGCTGTGGGTATTTGTTTTTCACCGTAGCTTTATTCAATCATTGGTAATTAATACACAACCATAAGATTCCATCCATTTTCTTTACAAACAACGTTGAGGCTCCCTAGGGTTACACAATAGGTTTGATATACCCCTTATCCAACATCTCTTTCAACTGTAGCTTTAATTCTACTAGTTCTAGAATGAACATGTAATATGGGGCCTTAGAAACTGGCACTGAGTTGAGAATCAACTCAAGGGAGAAATCAATATCTCTCTTGGGTGGAAGTCCTAGTATTACTTCCACAAATACATTGTTGTATTTCTTTAAGATAGGGTGATATTTAATCATGAGTTCATTGTTCTTTGTCACATTGGTTACTTAGATCATGAACAGGGTACATCCCTTCTAGATGTACTTGTTCACTTGTAGCACTAAGATTTGTCTGACTAATATCGATTTCCTCATTCCTTGAAGTATTATTTATAGCAATCCACCTTAGTTAATTGGCTGCAAATCATTCCATACCCATTAACTTGTAATGCGAAACCAACGGTAGCACATTGAGAACAACTATTGTGGGCATATTGTCTAGCTCTAGGAGGCACAATTCCGCTAATTTTGTCACCGCCTTCTTGGCTCTCATGGCTAGTTAGGCCAACCATGGCTTGGAATGTGATTTATATTTCAAGGAAAAAGTTGGTAACCATACCTTCCATTTCAATTATCGAGGCTTGATGATCTAATTGTTTTTCATCCAATGCCACATAAATCTAAGGTACACTTTGCATCACCTATATCACCGTTGTTGCCTCTTGGACATGGTACAACTTCTTGCTGCCTGGTTGGTGGTTAATACAATATTTCATAATGTGGTTTTCTCCACATCCCCAACATTGCAAAGGTTTTCTCTTGGTATCCTTGAGCTCTTCTCTTGTTGTTTTGACAAGGCAATCTCTATTGACAATAGGGAAAGTTCACTAGATATCACACTTGGTAGGAGTGTTGAACTTGGTATTTATCCCAATCTTCCTATGCCTAGAGGGTTTTGGTCCTTTCCTTTATTTTTTTTTCCTTTTTCTTCGTATCTGTTTAGAATTTAACCCTATGTTTATATCAATCATAACAATAATTGGCCTTCCGGATGGTATCCTCCAACATCCTTGGTTCATTAAATTCAATCCTATCTTGGTAGGATTGTGGTAACTCACTGAGGTATCTCTAAATATTTACCTTCTCATCCTTAATATATGGCACATACCTCAACAACTCCAAAAATCTTTTGGTGTAATCATCCATAGTAAGTTGTCCTAGTTTATGTTGTAATATACAATTATGCTATTCATTCCTTGATTTCTTTTTCTATTTTATTTCTTCTTATGTGATGTCACACACACATGACTTTTAAATAAGTCAAACATAAATAAATACATGCACTTCTCACTTGGGCATGTCTGAACTAAGAATGTTATTCTGAAGTTGGTTGCAAAATAAAATTCCATGTCAGTATGCACGTTGGAAAAAAATAAGATATCAACATTTTATCAAGGTTAGTGTTCACATCAATCATAAGTCTAAAATCAACATATATCTAACAGTTAATTATCAACTTAAACTTTATCCTTTGTGGGTGAGCTCTTCGGGTCTATGTTGAACCTTTTCTCTGATACCACTCTGTAATGCTCCCTCCCATCCCCTTGGCATATATTGGATGTGGGAGGTCATGTTACCTGCTTGCTTCAATCCAACCTCAAATGTCTATTATGAAGGTGGGGTCACATGACCTCATTTTTTCAATGTCTGCAGAACTTAAAACTAATACCACCATCTCTTTCAACTTTCCCAAAGATTTTCGACGATATAATTTTTATCTCAATCTAATTCTTGGATCTCAAGTCATGCTCATTAGAAAATTTCTAATAAGAAGGGTCCAAGTTGGTCCATGGATCTCCACGTGGACCCACACGACCCTTGCCTAGCCCATGTGGTATTACTACAGTCACTTACCCATCCACTAGGTTACCTACCCTATTGTTCATTATGTTAGGGTATGAAACCACCTTGACTTAACAACTGGTTTCATAGACCCCCTCTAATGGTGGGTTTGAATTTGGGGAAGGGGGGGCCAAAATTAATATCAACCATTCATTGGAGATGGAAAATTTGGTGCTAATCCCAATCATTCCCCTTTGCTCATTAAATGTTGACCACAAGTGGGGGCCCCCTCAATTTAGCTTGAACACTAGTCACAATCAGGCAAATATTTCACCCAATTAACTTGCACAAGATTTAACACCCACTCCATGGGCAAAAATGTGATACTACTCTCCATGTTTTTGGGCCAACCAAAGTGATTTTTCCCATGTTGAAAAGAGACCTAACTTGGTTTAAGTGTGGGGTGAAGCCACTCGATTTCCAGTAGATTCCACTCTGTATCCATGTCACGTTGGCCATATGTTATAGGCCTATTTGGGCACATCACTCCCATCATTCAGATCAGTACTTTTAGGGCTCATCAAATCCTAATTCAGTTGCTACATGCCAAAGACAAGTCATCACATTGAATGCCATCATTCCTAAGAGTTTCCTGGCCTGAAGACATCCTGAAATGACTCCTTGAGAGACCAGCGCAACCTTGATCAGGGGTAAATATGTTGCATAGCACTTAGGCCCATTCAAGCCTGCTCTACAGAGCACCTAGGCCCACTTTGACATGTGTTGGGTAAGATTAAGTGAAATTTTCATAGGGTTCTGGGAATATTCTTTCATTCTAGACCATTCTAGAATATTCCCACCTCTTATCCTCTCCTATGAGCTCAAAATTGGATAGGGAATGAATAAAATAACCTCCTATCCTCTCATCCCTTCCTCCATGGAAACTAAATCCCAAATTGGAAAGCCATTCAATGCCCAGTTTATGACAAAACCACCTCCATTTCCTTATAAATTGAGCACTCATCATAGTGATCAGGGGCTGGAATTTGAAGAATTGTAAGGAGATACTGTTGGTTTGAGGTTTGAGATCATAATCAAGTATTGTTATGATTCCAGAGTGTTGTGCTTTTGATGTGATTAAGGATGGAACTCGAGCTGGATGAGTGACATGGGATCAAACTTCTTTGGTTGTAACTCTTCCTTCTATTTAATAAAGTTGTTTACACCTTTTCCCATATTCTTGTCTTTATGTATGATGATTATATGTGTAAATGCTTTCAATTCCAGTTGTTTATAGTAGATAGATATCTTGCTTTGATTTGTTTTTGTCCTCTATTTATGATTGCAGGTACTGATCGAGTGAATTCAGTTCGAGAAGGAGCGATGGGAGCTATTCAAAGGAGACAAAGGGAAGTGAAAGATAACAAGTAGGTCCCTTGTCTTATTTATCTTCTATAGGAAAATGTTAAACTCTTTAATTCTGTTGTTCTAAGTGTAGCTACCCACTTAGGGAAGTTGTGTTTATCCGTAGATGAAAAATTCCACATAACACCATGTCAACCTTATATTATCATGTGACGTCTACATGTACTTGATATGGCCCTCGTGGAACTGCCATACCAACATTCCACAATCGTATTGATGTATCCAAAATTGACCCAATTTGGTCCTAATAAATTGTGAAACCAATTTGACACCCCCAGATTCCTGAACCTCTTGATATCTTGGTGAAGGGTTTCATTGGGCATGGTTCCTTAGTAGGATAGTATTCCAATGCCTAAAAATATATTTGACTTACTATGTATATGGGTTGTAGAAAGTTGTGTGTCTTTCTCCAATCCTAGATCTCCATATTCAAAGCTATTACAACACACATGGGAAAACCTCAATATTACTTATGCTCTATGACCCTCACACAAAAATTAAAAATGGAGTTATTAGAGCCTATGAGCATCCAAAATGCCAAGAAGTGAAAAACCTTTGTCACCCCCAACTAATCTGACTCTAGGATTTGATGCAAAATCTAGTTAAGGGTAAATTTGGGCCTCTGCAAAGGCATGACCTTTTCCAAATCACCAGACTTCCATATACTCACACAATCAAAGGAAAAATCCCACAAAGGAGAGATCCATGCCATTCTCAAGGAAACTACCCCCACTAGCCCTGGATTTCTATATTTTTGGATTCAACTGACACTCTAAGGAAAGCGGGGGATACAAAAGTTTCCTAAGGAAAGGGGCATTAACCCAAAAGCCAAAAGTTCCTACAAAAACATAGTCCAAACCTAGATTTCAAGCACTTAATAGATTACACAAATCTACAACCTGCTCACACAAATATGCAACCCACTCTTATGCATTTTTATCATTCATTTCATAACATTATGAACTTTTGAGTATTTTAGATGGATTATAGTCCACAATCATAGCAAGAAAGAAAATGTGCAAAAATTCACAGCTTATAACAACATTCATAAGGTCAATATATGCCAACGTAGTCCATATTTACACTCATATTAGAGCATGTAAAGTAGCCTATAATTAATGAATATGGAAGTAGCTCCACTATGTTACTAGATATTGAAATCATAACCATATGAGATAACTAGTAGGGTATGTAACAACAATATTCAAGCATTCAAACATGAACATATAAGATCATATTAGCATAACAAGGTTGTAATAGCCAATGAGTCAAATAAGCATAACCCTTGAACTTATATGAATGTGATATAATGGCTAGAAACTAAAGGAGGGACTTCAACTCTCCACCCAACCATAGGCCAACTACAATACAACCTTTCTTGCAGTTGACCATCCCCGAGTTGGATCCATAGTCCGAGGGAATGCTTTCTCAAGGGAAAGTTAATACCAATGGATTAACTAGGCACTCATATATGGATTTCATTGTCTAGGTGGTTTATCAACTATCCTCTAATAGTAAGCACCACAATAACTCACTTAATTTTCTGAATCCATTCACAAGGTTTCACCTAGGGTACCTATGGTGTATTTCTCGGTACAAGATTTTGAATGCACTGCTTAGGTGGTTTCTCAACTATCCTCTAACAATAAGCACCACAATAACTCACTTACTCTATTGAATCCATTCACAAGGTTTCACCTAGGGTCCATATGGGGTATTGCTTAGTACAATATTTTGAATGCATTGTTTAGGTGGTTTACAACTATGTTTTCATAACAAGAAACACGTGGGTCTAAAATCCATTGTCCAAGTGGTTTATCAGTTCCCTTGCAAGCACCATCGTGACTCAAATTACCTTGTCTATATGGTTCATCAACTATACAACAAGCACCATAGTGATTCAGCCATCCACTAATCTTCCCACTAACCACTTAGGTATGGACAGATAGTCCAATGACCTAAAAATAAAAACATTGGAATAACGTCCAAAATTCATAGACCACAAGGCTCAACCATTTTCTCCACGATTTCCTTAGATTTCTTTTGTTGTGCTCCATGGCTACACACTATTCACACTAGTCTTATGTGTTCAATACTTGACATCCAACTAAGGAAGAAAAGGAAGGAGAAGAACCTCCTCCCCCTTCCTTGCTGCGTGTATCTATACTTCCTCTGCATCCCTTCATTTTTGAAAAGATCTTAGTCTCTTCCTTCTCAATTTTCTTTTTGCTCTACTTCTTCTTCTTATATTTTTCCAACTCTTCTCTTCCTGCAGAGTTGTCCCCGCTTAGTATCTCCTTGATCTTTAAGAGGAATGGGCACCATCATTTTTCCTTCAATGCTCCAATCCAATCTTATAGCTTCCGTTTGGGGGTGGTTGTTTGATTGGGTCAAAACCCACTTCAATAATTACTCTTAGGTTATATCATGGATTTTGTGACATTTCCTCCTCCCTTAGAAAATGGATTCATGTTGTCCACTTCTCCAGTATAATATTTAAATTTACATTTAATTTTCTGAGTTTGAAATTCAGTTGTCTTAGCCATCCATGCATCCAATATGGTGTTTTAGTCATGATTTTTAAATTACAAAAGAAAGGTAAAATCGAGGTTGTTACATTAACTAAAGTTCATATTGCATCACCTTTGTCTTTTGTGAACTTTCCTCATATTTATCTTCTCTCTCATAACTTTTCAAAAGAAATCAAAATAATTATGTGTTAAAGTGTAAATTTACAATGAAAAGGTGAATCAATCTTGGGCTTGAAATTTTGATAATAATAGTAATATTTTTGTTTCACAAATTTTTTCTTACTATACTTCAATGAGTTTTGTGCATATATATTTTGACAAATAAATTCGGAAAAAAAATAAATAAATAAAAATAAATAAATAAAATAAAATAAATAAAAATAAAAAATAAAAAATAAATAAAAATAAAAATAAAAATAAAAATAAAAAAATTGAATTGTGATGATCCTATTCCTTGTATTATTGCTACTAAAGTTGTTATATATGAAAAATGCTCTTTTCATATGAATGTCTTGATATTATCATTATAAAGAACATAAATATCATATAATTAAGATATTATAAAAATTAAAGCAACAAAAAGAACATAATTTAACCACGTAGTAATACACTTGAGTATATTCCATTTCCTTTTCCAAAGATGTAACTTTACCAATTAGTTTGCATCACTGATTTATAGCCCCCAAAAAATTTGGAACCTTTATCATATATATTTGTGATGAATTTTACTAGAGTAAATCCTCTATCTCAATTCATCCAATCTTTTTAGTCCCCACCGTCATGGCATGGACTCTTAGTAATTGAATTATTGCATTAGAATTAGTCCTTTCCTAAATTAACCTAAAGTTGTGTTTTGTATTTGATAAAACATGGTCGTTCAGCCTATCAAGTGCATGGAATAATTTTCCCAGCGAATAATATTTTTTTTCATCTTATTTGGCCTCTTTAAGGGGCAACCTTCTATATTATTCATATAAATTATTACTTCAAAGGATTTACATTATTCGTATTTTTTCAATGAGAAGTAATGTTGGCATTAATCCCTTAACATTAAATGTTTTGGTTTGGGAATGTTTGGTTTGATAATATATATGCTGACTTGTCACATGGGCCCCACGAGTTGGCTATCTGCATGCTTGACCACCCGTTAGTATCTTGCATCACTTCTGTTGCATAGAAATAGATTTGAACAATGTGGGGTGAAAGCCATTCATACATCCTACAGAGAATAAATAGGCTCGCCGAGAGATGGTGAAGCAAGCAAGCATAGTTGTTTCAATGGCTATAGACAGTGATGTGTTAGGTGTGATAAAGGCTTCGCGCCTATATTTTAGAAATTCTCACGATAGAGTATATTTTCCAATAAATTCTTAATTTTTAGCCACTGGTTATTCACTCACGACCACCAGATCCTCAGCCGCATCATTATCATTGCTAATTTCAGGAAATGAAGGTCTCTGACTATACAACATACTTGAACTGCTAATGGTACTGCTTAAACTACCTCTGCTTATGTTGGTGGTGATTTAACTGTGACTACTATTGGTTATTAAACCATATAAAATCCAACTTGATCTGCTTCTGGTAGTGGCTTTTCTCCTGTCTCTACTACTGTAACATCATAATTCAGAACACAATTTATTGTTCGAACATCTAATCACTTAATTACTATTTCTGGCTTCGATCCTTGCTTTGATGATAAAAAATGTCATTAATTATCCATAATTGTTGAAATATAGAAGCATGTGGTCATTTTTCAATACCCAGATGGAGAGGAACAATGTTGTGTAGCTATTTTCCAGTGTTTGGGTAAGATTGTTGAATAATCTTGAACCCTAGGAGCATGACCGGAAACATTGACACATCTAAAAAACACAAATTTGATGAATGAGAGACAGATCTATTTTCACTCGACAAATATATAGAGACCCATTCACAGAATAGAAGGAAGAAGCTTTTCAATGTGCTTATAGGAGAACACAAAACCTACTGAATTTGCAACCCGACCATGATTTTTTTCTCCAATTTCAAAGAAGTCGAAATCGTGGCTTCACTTTTTCATCTCAATCCGTAAATCTATAACTATAAATTCAAGTGGCAATAGAGTATCGCTGAGAAAACACCACTAGTAGGAGAGTAAGCAACACGAATTTCCATAGTTTTACTAGCACTAACATCACCAATAGTTTACCTCTCTCCCACTGTCTCTGCAAGAAAGGGGGTTGAACAACTAGAATAAAGTGCTTTGAGCTAGGGGAAGAACTTATTGAACATGTGCTGATTGCACTTGTGGGGGAACAACTTATTGTACATGCGCTGATTGGACTTGAGAGAAAGGAATGAAAATGATAATGAAAAAGTATGAGAGACACGGGGAAAAGAGCATGTCTGTGTTGGCAAGTGCTTAGAGGGATGGTGAGTTTTTCAATGTGTGTAGTTTTTTACTATGTGTCTTCTCATTTTTAAAAGTAACTGAGAAGTTTCTAATTTATTAACCTAACTTTATTAACATATTTTTTCATTTTATTCGATAAGCATTGGAGGATAAACACCTTGGGGCAATTGACATGTCTCTATTTGGTTTAAAGTAGTGACTAAAATAATTGAAACTAGGAGATACTTATTTCATAAAATATTGGGTATTGATTCTTATTCTACTAAATGAAGAATCGATAGCCATGTAATGTCTTTTAGAGAGTTCTGTCATATAATACGAAACTTCCTCCATGAGAAGTAACATAAATTGATTATACAATTAACACCAACATATTTTTCAGCTCTTTGGACCCTAAACTGTGGCCTTGTTTTGATTTCATATCAAGAATTATGGTTGTATTGTACTCGTTTACATTATCTCTATTGTTAGGTTTATCCCCTATGTAGAGAATAGAGAGGTGCGTGTATTGTATCTTACATCTGCCTTTATCAATAACAAAGCAATTTTGATGTTTTCTCTTTTCACACAACTCTTCAAGAGTTCTGTATTAATTTCAAATTTCCTGTCATCTGTAGCCTCAGAAGATGAGTGTTACACTCCTTGAGATGAGGATGGATTACTTCCATTATAGCATACTAAAACATCTAGAAGGATAGTGATACACTTCTCCAGTGGGATTCTAAGCGTATGAAATTGGAAAGGAGGAGTCTACTATTCAACGAACATATAAGGTCTAAATGGTACAATTCTAATATTTTTTTTTTGTAATTAACTATGGAAAGGAGGAAACAAAACATCATATTATAAGTTGTTTGTTCAACATTTTGGTTGTGACGATCAAATACCAAGTACCTAGGCCAACAAGAGTAAATCTTACAGGAACAATGTATAATCAAGCCATTTCTTGTGTAGTGGTCAAGACCCATTGGCCATTAATGCAAAGAATGGAGTTACTTTTGTATGCAGATTAATCAAAATTTTAAGAGTGTTGTCCTCTCTTATTTAGCAACTCATAACTTTTCAATTTTCTTGTTTTTGCTTATTGCATATTTATAAATATTGTGTTGTGTTTAAGATAATCATCATTTTATTTACTATACGTGTTAAACATCTATGAATTGGATTATATTATATTCAAATCAGTTTACTTGTATTAACTTGCTATTATTTAAGCAACATTGTGACAACAAATTTTTTGAATACATTGGAAAACTGGACCAACTCCAGATGTTGTAAGCTAATCTTAAAATCTTATTAGTATTCATGAAATAAGAATATAAGTAGAATGAACCTTGTTTCTCATATTAAAATATGTGCTTGTCTTTCATATTAAAATATGTGCTAAATAATAGTTTCTTTTATCTCAAGCTTACTTGCATCATTGAAATTCTTGCTAGCAAATAACTAAAATCAACCCGTTACATATGCAAATGGAAAGAAATGTGCATATGAAAATGACAAGAAATGTGCAATAGAACCAAAGCATAGGATACATAATATGCATAAAACTTAATACATAATAATTTGTAGCAACAACCATACAATGACAACATGTGAATACTTGATCCTCTTCTATTTAGGCCAAACTCTAACTATTGCAGGTCGAACCAATAAAACCATAATATCCAAAAACTAAAACTCTAGCATTAACTTGAGGCAGGGACTTGTTGCCCTGCAACCCCCTTGTTTGAATTAAATTGATCAATGGAAAGATAAAGCTATATTATAGTTGTAACACATTACTCTTCAATAGAATGAGTGAACCTATTCCTCCAATAAGCTTTTGAATTCAAATTGGTGATGTATGCGAGATAATCACATCAACTTAGCTAAGGCATCAATATGTTTCTTTTACATGTGGTGGCATTTTCATGAACTCTTTGACCTCTAAAAAAATGTCCAAACCATGCTTTGTTGCATTTTCCTTCATAGAATGAGCCTTAACTTCTTCATGACTCACCTTTCATTGAGCCTTAGTAGGTGTTGTAGGGAAAACCCAACACCCCCCATTACTTGACTCACTGATTCAAGTAATGGTGACCCTTTCTATAAATTTTTGGCTAAATGCCTTTTAGGATTTTCATTACGTTAATTGTCCTACAATTTTGTCATTTTTTTTATTTTCTTCGGATTTTTGTTTCGATTACTTTGTTGAATTCGATTCTTGGCAAGATTTCCATCGATACTTGTTTCACCTCAAAATCGAAATCTCAAAATATCAAAGTGGTTGTAGTTCATTTCTTTTTTTATTACCAATGTGACTGTAATTTATAATAGGAGAATCCCACTTTAAGTGGGCCCCACTTTGTTTCATCTCCATAATTACACCAATTCAAAACAATCTTGAACCCCAATTAAAAATATATATAAAATTTTATAAAATCTATCGGATCCATCACAGCGCAAGTTTATAAAGAAAATATTTTACAAACCCCCAATCGAAAGTTTCATGCGATTGCGATACAAAAATTTCATGCAATGCGATCAAAGTTAAACCATGACTTTCATTTTAAGTCATTCTCACATTCATTTGAATTCGTTTTTGGTAAATGGCCTACGTAATGTTACATTAACTTATGTTACAATATGTAAATTAATTTTAATATTAATTAATTAATTAATTAATATATAATATATATTTAATTAAATTAAAAATTAATTGTATGTTAATTATATTAGTATTAATTAATAAATAATTTAAATCTAATTTAGAATTAGAGTTTAATTAAAAAAAAAAATATAGTTAGGCAATAGAAATTCCTAGAATTCTGGTAGTATTGATTCATCAAATTTGGAGATTTATAGATTAAACTTTACTTGGCCAAATGAGGCTCAGGTTGGCTAATTGGAAAGATAAACTCATGAAGAACATTTCTGAGGAGGTTTCATTGATAGATTTGATCATTTATTGGGTCTAAAATCCAGCAGGAGATCAAGCTCAGAATTTTTAAATAAAACTATTTTTTTTAGTTTTATTTTCTGCATTTTTCATTTGCCCAAACCTCTTATGAATGCAAATTCATTCGTCAATGGTATCCTTGACCAATTAAATCATCCCAGACATCAATAGAAAGCTCAAATTTCCTTTTCAAATATTTATTTACTTAAATTTAATTATATTTGTTTTAATTCTAGATTTGGCATTTTTTTTTTTTACATTTTAAATTTTTTTATTTATTTCATTTTGTAGGAAAACTATTGAAGAGATGAAGAGAAAACAATCTCAATCAATGAGAATGCCTCAGCAATTGAAAAATGGAATTTTGAGCCAATGAAAATTGATTAAACAAATTTCTTCTTCAATAAACTTTCAAGAAAACAATTGAAGAGATGAAGAAAAAAAGATCTCAATCAATGAGAATGCTCCAACAATTGAAAAATGGAATTTTGAGCCAATGAAAATTGATTAAACAGATTTCTTCTTCAACAAACTTTCTTGTTAAGAATTCTTTTGGAAACTATTATAAATAGCATATTGTAAAATGTAATAAGGGCTTCTCTCCTCTGCAATTATGGAATTCTATAAGCACTTTTGTAATAGGGATTTAGAGTTGTAGGTGGGAGGAGTGAATCTCAAATCTGGGGATTATTGAGAATTTTTCTTTTGCATTCTGAATTATGTATGATAGACAGAGTTTGCACTTCTATAGCTCTTGTTGTAATAGCAAAAATTCATGAAATGTAAAGGAATGTTGGAGACCAGAGCCAGAGAAATGGATTCAATAAATTGATATTTCTAATACTACTGTTTTAAATACTAGTTTCATTTTATGATGGCAGGAATGTGTCATTTTATTCATATTTGTGCACCTTTTTCGGTATGAGTAATTTGTCTCAATCATAAGGTATTATTTATCTTTGCTCTTATGGGTCGAATTCTGATTTCTGAGTAACTATTTACTCAGAAATCTATCTTTTAATATTGGTTTAACAAATAGTAATATGTTGTGAACTTCTTCCTCATATTATTGTTTAATTATTTGAATTACTGATTAAATAATCAATATCATTTATGTGAACTTCTTACTAAATGTTGTTGGTTGATTATTTCAATTAAGAGGTCTATGTATAGAATATGTTTTGGTACTCATAATTCCAGTTAATTGAACTATTTTGTCCTCTACATTCTTTTAAGTCCTCTTCCCAAAGAGGCAAACTTTAGTAGTGGCTTGGTTGAGCCCCAGATCAACATAAGGATCACTTTCTTGCCTGATCAACAAGAGGGTTGATCTGATATCTCTTCTCCATTGGTCGATGAAAGTCATATTGTAAGCCATTTTGGAGATTGAGAGTAGGTAACTGGATCTAGTTGAACCAGTTGGAACCACCATTCCAAACGGAAAAGGAGCTGCTTTAAGGTTCGGACCGAGTGGTCTTCCCCCATGTTGTGCAACGATTTTCGAGGCTTCAACATTTTTTCGCTAGAAGGAGGGCCTAAAACTTGTTGTCTAAGTGGAGTCTTTGTATTCTAACATCTTATTATTTATCACAATGACTCTTATTAAACTTCCAATTTAGAGTTGTATCTATGGACGTGCATCTTCCAATACTCCACTCGAAATGGTAAGACTCTTGTCTCAGGTAAAGTTTAATGATAAGAGAAATTTTTCTGCTTTTAATCATGCATTTCAATTTATTCAAAAATTTTCAAATTTTACTCCTCAAGGAATTGATGATGGTATTTTATGCAGAATATTTACCCTCACATTCGCGGAAAAAGCCAGAAACTAGTGTTGAACTCTTCCAGTTGCCTCAATTCATAGCTGGGATCAATTTGTAGCAATGTTCATTTCTAAATTTGATGGCTATAACTACGAACAGGTATGTGACGATTTTGAAAATTTACAAAGATTCGAAAATGAATCTTTGATTGATTTTACGATCACATTTCATTTAAATTGTTGAAATTTAAAATTGAAGAAAAACCTGCGGACGAGGAATTATTAGATTGCTATGAACATATTTTCTCTCTTCCTCCCATTCATAATCCATGTGAAATTATTTCAAGCTTTGCTCAAACTCATTCCAATCATATTATCATGATTGAGAATTCCAATATGAAGATGCAAACAAATGATGATGAAGTGACATCTATTATGTACGATCAGTTTCTTCATTTAGTGCACACTTCTTATAGTATTAATAATGATCAAGATGCACCTTCACATGTCGGCGAATCTCAATCACAAATCTTGGATAATTTTACTATTCAAGTGCAAGAAGATACTAACAATAACATTGAAGAAGATACCGTTTTGAAATCTCAAAATTAGAACACAAATTGACAGGTACAAGCAACAATCAAAGTTTCCAATAATACGCAGCCTACAGTACAAATTTATGAATTCTTTTACGACGAGGAAATGCCAAATTTAGGACAAGGCAACATTCTTCAAGAAATCACAAATACAAAAATGAATGATCTCAATTCTGAAATTTACAATGAGCAGAATGTACAAGAGTTCCTTAACAGAGACACTTTTATAACTATGCTTATGATTCTCATTTTTCCCTTTATCCTGATATTTTCGCTAATAATAATTTATTTCCTCTTTGCAATAATGACATTTCAGAAAACAGAGAGGCTAATCTTGATGAATTGCCAATTAGTTTTTTGTCAAGATAGAGAATTAATTGTTGATCATTCATCTGGATTAATGAACATGTGCTTCATATTCTTTCTTGTTTTGATACATTGGATGAAATTGAAAGGAATTCTAATGAATGTCGTGAGGTCATTTATGATAGCTACTTTGACATTGAGGATACTGATTTGTCTACTTCACCATTCAATCCTCATGATCAATTTCTAATCAAATGTGAAAATGAAGAACCCTCTAATTCAGAAATTGTTTTAAATAGTTCTCATTTTCAAATAATTAATCATACTAATGATTTCAACATTCGAGAAAACATTCCAATCTATGATTTATATGATGCTCAAGATCTCATTCCTATTCATAGTCATGATTCTCTTTCTAATTCACAAGTTGGTATTAGCAATCATTCGAATTCTATTATTCTGACCAAGTCTTGTGAAAATAAAATTGTTTTAAGTTGGTCCCAATTGTGTTGTAACAATAATTGTAACAGTAGCGTAAACTATGAATTGATTTCATTATTTTTCTTTCATTTATTTTGTTTAAATTCAAATTTGTTTTATGCTTTTACTTTTCAATTTTTAGAAAATTTGTGCTGGCATATTGAGCAACTCAGTATTGAACACTCAATTGATGTGTTGTCTGAATGGTATAGCAAAGTTTTAGATTCTAATCGTGAACATCAAGAGCTATTTATCTTCCAATTTCAACCGATGTTCATTTCTTACCGATTACTTCTACCTTCTCAAAGGCAGTGTAAACAAGAGAGTGAATTTCCACAATATGACCAACAATCTGATTCAATTAATAATCTTCCACTGTATCTAACATATTTTCATCTATTTTTCATAGACCTCTTTAAAAAATATTTGGAAACTTTTCCTTTACAAAAGATTGTTAATAGTTTAACACTTATACATAAAAATAACATATTTATGCATGCCATTGAATCTAAAATCTCATTTTCACAATCTGGCATATTATATTCTCTCTTGAATCCCTTCCAATCATCAATAGAAATTCATCCAGATTTCTATAATTCAATTGAAATTCAACTGGAAAGGACATTTCAAGACAAGGTAATTGTAAATAATCTGCTAACAATAACTATACATTCTACTTTCATAATTATGTTAGTTTACTTTTATTTTTATTTTTGTTACTAATGATTGATTTGTACATACATGCAAGAATTAAAATGCTTACAAGGTTACATTGGAAGTATGACTATACCTAGTCATATTTCCCTTATTAAGTTAGAAATAGAAATAGATTAATTTAGATTAGATTTCTTTTCTGTTTACACTTATTTCATTATTTCAGATTTTCAATAAAGCAAGTAATGAATCTGACTTTTTCTGGGCATCCCCTTTCGTTTTCGGAAAACGGCTTAAAAAGGTACAAGCTATTAGATCCTACATATTTGTGAGAGCACTTCATTGTCTTGTTTTGGAAAAAATTCATCACAACGATCATACATAAAGAAATTCCAAGAATTTGCTACAGCTTGACAATTTTTTATTCACAAGTGTCTGAAAAAGAGCTCAGTTTCACCACTCTTGGCTTCCGATATAAATTGGAGGTGGATGTAATATGAAAGTTCATTACTTAGCATTTTAGATTAAATAAATAGATGACCTCGAACATATGGGAATTTTGAAAAATACATGAGAGCAATTGAAGATTCATGAGGTAAATTTATAGTAAATTTTCTTCTAGGTATGCATTTTAAATGTTCATCTTCATCTATTATGTGATTTTATTTTTCGTAATTTATTGCCCATTTATGCTCTGTTTATTTTGGCAGGTCTTCATTTCTTTAAATTTGGAGATTTGAAACAAGCAGAGAACTATTTTAAATTTGCAGCATGCTCAGGGAAGTATTGATTGTTTTTTTAGAATTTGAGGATTCATTAATTTTCCTTATATATTTCATTAAAATTCCATTTAGACTTTTAAATAAATTATCGAGGAATTCATGTTGGATCATTATAAAATCGCAACTCTCGTCATGAGAAAGTCGTGATAAAATCTTCCTCCGATCAAATAATCTGATGGTTAATCAAATTGTTGAATGGAGTTTTTATAAAAAGGAAAAATAGAGTTGGGTACTTCCATGTAAATTGGATACTTTAAAACATCCCAATCTCGATGGATTGTTGTGTAGCATTATCAAAGCATCCCAATGTTTGGACATTTCATATAAACTATCAATTGAAGTATTGTGATTTCCACACAATCCAAGACCCGATACCACATTTAACATTTTTGAATGATATCACATCCGTTCATAAATCACAATTTTAGTTGAAGCACATGTTTTAAAAGTTTAGATGTCCTGAGCCTGATATGCCATTTAAATCTAGTTTTAAAATATATCGCGTCCATCGCAATTTCGGTTGGTGGGGGCATACATTTAAAAGTTTTGAGGTTTCGGATCCGATATGAGATTAAATCCATATAATTAAATGAACAGGTTCGTTCCATATTGCATATCGACATATCAACGATATTACATCCCATATTCAAAATCTTCCAATTGTCGATTTCTTATAAACTTCAAAGCCGATCCCACCAGTGAGCCACGTCATCCTTCACATCCCCACAATCGCAAAATAATATCAACGTGTCCTTTTAACAACTCCTATATTTGATTATTCGATATTGCAATCACTCTATCGCATCGCATATATTCACATCGCAATTGTGATATCGCATTTTCACATAGCATATGCCCATATCGCAACAAATATATCGCGTCACAAAACTCAAATGAAGCCTTGCCTTAAGATTCACCGATGAGATAAAATATGATATATGTCTCTCTGCCATTATGAATTAACTATCATATATTACTTGATCACATATTGGTGAAGGTAAAAATCGCAGATTGAAATTTATGCATGGGAAACAAAATTGTGATGCGAAAAATTCGATAAGACGTTGTTTTGTATAAAAGACTTTAAGGCACTCTGGGGAAACCACTACGGTAATGAAGCAATTGATAACAAAATTGCAATGTGGTTAAATCATTTTTATTTTTGTTATATTTGAGTTTTAGATATATCGCTCTATATTTAATAGATGAAATTCAAGACCTCCATATCTACACATCTGTATTTCATTATCTTGGATTTGGTCTTATTCTGAAATATTTATGAAAATCATGGAGTTGATATGAAACCTATAATATTATGAGAACATTCATTGTTTTGATTCATTAAAAACATCATTTCATTCTCATCTCTAATGAATTCAATTCACTTGAGATTCCTAAAACATGAAACATTGTTTTCTTCTAGTTTGTTGCTTGTTTTAGTATAGATTTAATAAATGATTATTTTTGGTTAATAAAATTTCAATTAGTTCAACTTCTTCATGCTTTTAATTCTAATTAAAGTAAGAAGTTAACTAGTATTGGATAAAAAGATATCTTCCAGGTAATATTAAATACAATTCTCCAATGGTAAGTTTCATGTACCCATTCTCATTACTTTACTTTCGTTTTTAATTTTTGCTGATCTTGAACTCTATTTTTGTAGGTCTTCATGAACCTATTGCATCTCTACCGGATCATTGTTGAAGTTCAGTTTAGTTTGCTTTGAGATTATTGAAAGAAGTAGTAATGATCCTCATTGAATTAGCTAAATTGGGGAGTTTCTGAACCTTTAATTGCTTCCTTAACCATTGCTTTTATTCGAAAATGATTAAGATGTTTTTTCAAGTTTTGATTCGAAACAAGAAAGTTTGCACTAGAAAGAGACTTCTAATTTAATATATTATTTATCATCACTGCTATCGGAAGCCAAAATTCTTATAAATCTACAAGATAAAATTTATCTAAATCTCAACAAGAGAAAGAACATTCACATGATTATTTTATTTCATCTCTTTTGTTGAGACATTTGTATAAGTAGTCTTGATGGAGTTTATTTTTTAGATTTGAATTTTTCTTTCAGTTTTTGCTTTCTTTAAATTTTATTTTGGTTTGATGATTTCTTATCTTACTTTAGTGTAAGAATTATTTTCCTTTTCCTTTTAGTTTTGATTTCATTTTGATGACTCTACCATGATTTATATGAAAAACCTTTTTCCTCACCTAACAAAAATTGGCATACATGGGAAATCTTTCAACTCTACCCATTTCAATAAATTTCATTTATCATTAAAGACATATTCTTATAGAACCAGAAGATCATCTAACTTTAAATATTTTTCATGGAAGAACACACATCCTTTCTAGGTGATTGAGTTTATTTTTTCAAGGAAAGAATTGATTTGAGTTTAACACAATGAATTCCTCCCACCCCTCCACATAAAAGCTTCTGATTGATAGCTGCGAGGAAAGAATTTAGAGCAAACATTATAAAAGTATTATGTCCATTAAACATAAATCTCTATCACCATCCCACCTCTTTCACTCAAATACATTATAAAATAAAAGCTTGCAAATACACTTATGAAAAGAGTGATTAAGGAGGAAGCATGAGAAATACAAGTAAACCAGTCAAGGCTATGAATGCTCGCTGGTAGCGAGACTAGGCTTGTATGGCATAAAAGACAACTTCACCGGGGTATTGTTCAGGCTCGCTGGCTGCGAAGCGATGTCAGAGAAAATCATAAAATGGATATATGCTTTATCAAAAACTCCTATCTCTACCTTCTTCTATTATTTTATGAGGTAGTTTTAAAACAAATTTTCTCAAATTTGGGTTCATGACTTTTACTCTAGTATTCTTTGAGTACTTATCTTTACAGACTCATATTGCTTAATCTATTTATGTGAGACCTATGGAAATATTTTATTGTTACACGATTTTGTGATTTCCATTATTTTTAACTTTTGGGTAAATTAAAATTCATTATCTTTAAGAAGAAAAAAATAGTTCTTCCTAGTGTGTCGTCATTGTTGTAGAGAAAACCTAACACCCCCCATTACTTGACTTATTGACTCAAGTAATGGAGACCCTTTCTATAAATTTTTGGCTAAATGCCTTTTAGGATTTTCGTTAAGTTAATTGTCCTACGATTTCGTCATTTTTTCATTTTCTTCATATTTTTGTTTTGATTATTTTGTTGAATTCTATTCTTGGCAAGTTTTCCATCGATGCATGTTTTGCCTCATTTGGTCAAATGGTTTATAAATGGTATACCTTTGAAGTTTGATCATTTGTGTCATATGGGTTAAAAAATGTATTAAATGTATTAAATGTACAAAATTTCATTTTTATAATTAATTTAGTTCAAAAATACATTTATTGTAAACATTAATCTTTAGTTGAATTTTTATTTTTTTTTCTAATGATCTTGCTAAATAACCCAGCCAAATTGTAAAACACTTAAAAACACTTTTTTTGGAATCTCGATAATTTATTCCAATTTCCTATTTTAAAACAAATTACTAATCCCCAAATCTCAAACTATCAAAGTGGTTGTAGTTCATTTCATTTTTTATTACTAAAATGGTTATGATTTATAATAGGAGAATCCCACTTTAAGTGGGCCCCACTTTGTTTCATCTCCATAATCCACCAATTCACAACAATCCTAAACCCCAATTAAAAAATATATAAAATTTTATAAAATCTATCGGGTCCATCGCATCACAAGTTTATAAAGAAAATATTTTAGAAACCCCCGATCGAAAGTTTCATGCAATTGCGATACAAAATTAAACCATGACTTTCATTTTAAGTCATTCTCACATTCATTTGTTTTGAATTCATTTGAATTCATTTTTAGTAAATGGCCTATGTAATGTTACATTAACTTATTTTATAATATGTAAATTAATTTTAATATAAATTAATTAATTAATATGTAATATATAATTAAATTAAAATTAATTGTATGTTAAATATATTAGTATTAATTAAATAAATAATATTAAAATTTAATTTAGAATTAGCATTTAGTTTAAAAATTTAATTTTTAACCTAGGCAACAGAAACTCTAGAATTCTGGCAGTTTTGATTCATCAACTTTGGAGACTCATAGATTAAGTTTTACTTGGCCAAATGAGGCCTATGATGGCTTATTGGAAAGATAAAATCATGAAAAACATTTCTGAGGAGGTTTCATTGATAGATTTGATCATCTATTAGGTTTAAATCCCAGTAGAAGATTGAGCTCCGAATTTTTAAATAAAATTATTTTTTCTGAGTTTTATTTTCTGCATTTTTATTTGCTCAAACCTCTTCTGAATGCAAATTCATTCATCAATGATATCCTTGACCAATTGAATCATCACATGAATCAATAGAAAGCTCAGACTTCATTTTCAAATATTTATTTAATTAAATTTAATTAGATTTGTTTTAATTCAAGATTTGGCATTTTGATTTTATTTTTACATTTTAATTTTGTTTTGATTTGATTTTACAGGAAAACAGTTGAAGAGATGAAGAGAAAAAGATCTCAAACAATGAGAATGCTCCAACAATTGAAAATAGAATTTTGAGCCAATGAAAATTGATTAAACAGATTTCTTCTTCAACAAACTTTATTGTTAAGAATTCTTTTGGAAACTATTATAAATAGCAGATTGTAAAATGTAATAAGGGCTTCTCTCCTCTGCAATTTTGGAATTCTAAAAGCACTTCTGTAATAGGGATTTAGAGTTGTAGGTGGGAGGAGTGAAAATCTGAGATCTGGATATTATTAAGGATTTTTCTTTTGCATTCTGAATTATGTATGATGAGCAGAGTTTGCATTTCTGTAGCTCTTGTTGTAATAACAGAAATTCAAGCAATGTAAAGAATTGTTGAAGAGCAGAGCGAGAGAAATGGATTCAATAAATTGGTATTTCTAATACTATTGTTTTAAATACTAGTTTCATTTTATGATGGTAGGAATGTGTCATTTTATTCATATTTGTGCACTTTTGTCGATATGAGTAATTTGTCTCAATCATATGTTATTATTTATCTATGCTTTTATGGGTTGAATTCTGATTTCTGAGTGACTATTTACTCGTAAATCTGTTTTTTAGTGCTGGTTTAACAAATAGTAATATGTTGTGAACTTCTTCCTCATATTATTGTTTAATTATTCGAATTACTTATTAAATAATCAATATCATTTATGTGAACTTATTCCTAAATGTCGTTGGTTGATTATTTCAATTAAGAGGTCTCTGTATAGAATATGTTTTGGTACTTATAAAGTCAGTTAATTGTACCATTTTTTTAGCTTGATATTCATTATAAACCAGACATATTTAAATCCCAATACTTCAAATATCTTGCTCTCGGTTGGGTTAGATCTATATCTGCCTAATTGAGATAGGATTAGGATTTAGTTCCTTTTGCTTGCATTATAAAATAAGTTTGCATTTACATTAATTTCTACATTTTTTTAAGTCCTCTTCCCAAAGAGGCAAACTTTAGTAGTGGCTTGGCTGAGCTCCAGATCAGCTTAAGTATCACTTTCTTGCCTTATCAGCAAGAGGGTTGATCTGATGTATCTTCTCCATTGGTGGATGAAGGTCATATTGTAAGCCATTTTGGAGATTGAGAGTAGGTAATTGGAGCTAGTTGAACTAGTTGGAACCACCATTCCAAACGGAAAAAGAGTTGCTTTAAGGTCCAGACCGAGTGGTCTTCTCCCATGTTGTCGCAATGAATTTCGAAGCTTCAATAGTAGGTAACTGACGCTCTCGTTAGGTGTGTTGTGTGAATATTTATTGAAGGGTGGTATTAGGTCTCGGTATAACATTGCCCTTATTAGTTATTCTAACTACATAATATTGTACCACCTCTCTCATGTTTTTATAAAAGCTCACTTGAATTTCATCCACACTTTTCTATAAAGTTAATGTTGAGATGAACATCTCCTAATTTATTCATGATTAATTTAAAAAAAAAATCATAAGGGGTTTGAAAGCCAAACATTTTCTTATTTTGGGCACTCCTCTTTATATCAGTGGTTTTCATAAGTACAAGAGGATCAATTCCTAGAAGTTGTTAATATTCCCACGCTTTACAATTTTCTTAAAACTGAAAGTATAGAATATTTGAAGTTTCTCATGTCATTGGTATCTTAAATTTTTCAAATAGGAAGACTAACTCTACGAAATTATATTATTTCCTTGATAATCGACTACATTCATCACTATCTTATCATGCTAACTTTAGTGCTTTTGTATTTTTCATTTATAATGACATCTTCAAGCTATATTAAATATTTATAGTGGTTTTTTCAACCTAATCTTGGTTTTAATGATATTTCATGTGTCTCCATGATAATTCAAGTGTCTCTACATCAATAAACATGAAAATTTTGATATAGTTGTTACTTATTAATATTTGTTTTAATAAATTAATAGACCAATATCATAATTTAAATACTATTTTTAAAAAAATACCAGTTTAATATAGCCGTTAAATATATTTGTTTTTTAATATATTAATATCATAATTTAAATATTATTGTTCAAATATAGATGTTGAAATTTTGGTCTCTACATTGCTCTCTATTTGAGCCTTTTCTATGGTCTGCCACTTCATTTGGTCCTCATGATGAACCACACTTGTTGGTTCGAAACACATTGGCCAAAAATTTCTCTTATGTGATTTTTACCGAAAGACTTTGCTTAATTAATGAAAATTTTGAGTTAAATCACAATGAATGAGGAGAAGAGTATCAAATTAGACGATTGTTAAATCTTGAAATTTTAACCGTTCTTTATTTTATTAATTAAAGATAATTATCCTTGCAATGAAATAACATATGTATTAATGAGGAATCCATTTGATAAATTTGAGATTTAGGATAGGTTTAGTAAAATAAATTTTTGTTTACTAGTTGGGATTCAAAAATCAATAAAGGTCCAAAAAATTGGGTCATTGGTAATCATTGAGATGGATTTCTAAAGTCAAAGATAATTAGCTGCCATATTTTATTTGGGAGCCCAATTTTAGATCCCAAATTTACTCTAATGACTATGTAACATTCATCTTAGTTGACTTATGTTAAATTGGTTGATCCTCAATGATTATGTTGCATTACATTCGTTAATTTATGGTTATGTCTCACGATAACATTCTCAAAGAACTATGTTGGATTTTGACATTCATCTTGGTTCATTTATGTCACATTGTAATGTTCCTTAAGGGTTTTGTTGGATTGTGTCAATCGTAATTTTTTTTTTCACACTGTGACATTCTTCAAGGGTTATGCTAGATTATGGTATTCTTCAATGATTTTGCCTCATTACAACATTCATCTTGGTTGATTATGTCAAATTGTTATTTTCTTGATGCTTTTGTTATAATGAAACATTCATAATGGGTTATGTCATTTTGAAGCTCATTAAGGGTTATATTTTCTTGTAATTCCCATTAGTGGTTATGTTACATTATGATGTTCATAAAGGGGTATATTGCATTGTGGCAGTCCTTTAGGTTGATGTTGGATTGTCATGTTATTTTATGGTTTCCTTCTTTACAATGTTCAACTTGGTTGACATATGCTAAATTCTGACATTCATCTTGGTTGACTTGTGTTACATTGCAATTTTCCTCAAGGGCCATGTTAGATTGCGATGTTCATCAATGATTTTTCCATAGTATGAAATTATGTGAGGGTTATGTTGGATTGTAATGTTCCTCATTGGTTATGTCTAATTGCAACCATGTTTCTCTATTCTTGTCTATGGCTATCAAATGTTTGAATATGTTTGAATTTTGTTGATTATGGTTGACTTTGAGTGGCCATGGTTGAATGTGGTTGGATTTGGTTGGCCATTTTTTATTATGGTTGACTAGGGTTAGCTATGTTTGGTAGTAATCCACCATGTTTGACCATGATTAGTCAATTAGTTTGATAATAGTTGACCATAATGGACTATGGTTTACCACATTTAATTATATTTTCCCATTTTTGATTATTATTAATTATGCTTAACTATGGTTTGACCATGGTTAACATGATTTCCTATGGTTGACCATGTTTGATTGTGTTAACTATCATTTACCAGGTTTGACTATAATTAACTATAGTTGACCATGGTTGAACATGTTTCACCATGATTGACTTTGAGTAATCATGGTTGATTGTGATTTCCTTCAGTTGACTATGTTTGACTTTAGTTGACTTTGGTAAACCATGGTTGATCTTGAATGACTATGGTTGACCATATTTTATTATGTTGGACCATGTTTAAGTACGACTGACATTAGTTGACCATGCTTGACTTTAACTTGCCGTGGTTGACTATTCTTAACTATCATGATTATTGTTGACCAATATCAACTATGTCTGACTATAATTGACCATGTACATTGAAATAACCTGTTTGTCTTTGGTTTAGTATATTTTTTTTTATTGTTGACTGTGGTTGATAATGATTTATTATTTAAATTAACTAGAGGAGACCATGTTAACATGGTTGACCATGCCTCGGATGCGGGTGTTTCACCAGGGCTATAGGCGGATGGGACAGGGGTGGAGCAGTGTCGACCGACACCTGCCAGCTCCAAACCACATGGCCAACGGCAAGACGAGTTTAATTCAGTTGGAAGGGCCATCACATGGCCTCACGCAACGAGAAACAGTCTGGTACAGGCAAGCAGAGGTCAGGACCATCGCCTTCGCATGCTTTGGGGCTAGTCGGCCTTCGGCTGCATTGAATGTAGCAGTTGTGGCGGAGGAAAGCCGAGACGCGGTGAATTTTGTTAAAATCCGAAACAGCTATGGCATTTACAGAAGGCTTCACAAGCATTGCTGGTCGGGAGGAGGTGGGTTATGGGAGAGGTCCGAGCTCCGCCGTGTTGCTGAGATGCGCCCTCCGCAAGCTCAAGCTCTTCTCTGTTTGCTTCTGAGCGCTAGCTCTTTTATCCGCACCGTCATGGTGAGGTAGCGGCTTGTCAGCAGAAGGGGAGGCTCGAGAGGGGGAAGCTCTCGTCAGCAAGCCAAAAGGCGAAGCTCCTCGAGCTCTCCCTCCTCCACAGCTGACAACCCCCACTATCCCAATACGAGGAGTGGGCGTGGGCGTCTTTGTTCAGCTCCCTTCCCCCTACCAAGAAATTCGTCCCCCCACACCACGCTCTTCCACTTTAGGAGCACGCTAAACCAGCCTGTCATTACGGCCACCATTTCCATCCTATTTATAGAGGAAGCGGCTCAGAGCAATCAGGGCCTCTGCTTGGGAAGTGCTACTTTCAGCGCGAAGCCTAGTCAACCAGGCGCCCATCAGAACCCGCGCTCTGCCATGGAAACTGAGCTTGAAGGGCAGCACAGGCAGAAGGGGAAGGAAGCAATGTAGAACAGGGGTGAGGATCCAAAGCCTCAACCAGCCTTGCCAGGCAAGGAGACGCAAACGCAGAACGAGGAGGACACGCGGCGGGAGGAAGGAGATGGTGAGCCAAATTCGTTGGACAACTATGAAAATTGGGGTTGCCCGATAGAGGAGGAGCCGACCATGGAGCTCGTTGTGCCCAATGCCAGGTGGTAGTTCTTTTAGGCTCTGGTCCATTTTCTATTTTTGTCCATGTAGGCACATCCAGTTGGATGTTCAGCCGGTTTTTGCTGACCTGTTTGTATTGTTGGGAAAACTATGGACTATGTGTCTTCTGGTATTTTTGATCCCTTCAGACTGGTTTCCCCTCTGTTGGGGCAGTCTCAGAACCAGTGTATTGGCATGCTAAGCTTGGCTGTCCTCTCTTACAGCAAGCGCTTTCTCTGTTAATAGCTTTTTCCTTATTAATAGATTAAACATACTTAGCAAAAAAAAAACATGGTTGACCATGATTAATGATGTTGACTTTAGTTAATATTGTTTGATTATGGTTTGTTGTACTTGACTATGGTTGACTTTGGTTGAATATAATTATGAACAATTATCTATGGTTGATTGTAAATTGAGCATGGTTCTCTTTGATTAATTGTTGTTGACTATGATTAATTGTGGTTTATAGTGTTTGAATGATAGTTAAATGTGTTTGAAGTTGACATCAATATAATGTCGCATTGCAACATTAAGAGTTTGATTTGAATTTTATGTTTAATTATATTAATGTTAAGCGGTTGAATCCAAAATTATGTCACCTTACTACATTAAGAGGTTAGATTGAACAAAATGTCACATTTTGATATTATGTTATATACCTAGGGGGGATAATATGGGGTACAAAGGGAGGTACCCAAGGGAATAATGTAATAATGGGATGGGCCATAGTAATAAATAAGGTGGTTAACCCGAATCATGTAAGGGACCACAAGTAGTTAGTAATAATGTAATGGGTCCATGGTATTAGATAGATCTATAACAATGTGCATCCCTCTCTCCTTCCCACTCATTTGCATCATTTAGACCATTTTTCTCTGCACTGATAAAGACAAGCTTTTCTGATCTCATTCTTTCTCATTTTGCTTACACCGTTATAATCTTAATCTCAGACAAGGATTTTGTTGTGGGTTTTTTATAACAGGTATAGGTTAAATTAGTTTTCTGACTCGAACCTGTAAGGTTAAATTAGTTTTCTAACTCGAATATGTAAGCCTTGAAGGTAACAGTGTAACCCATTTTTCTGGGTGTATTAAGTTCTTGCTTGGCTTAATGATAATTAATGGAGTGACGTTTCTTATTTCCTTTTTCGTTGTCTAAACAATATTAAATATCATCGCGGTTTAAGATTCTTGATATATATGCATTATATATACAAATGTGTCTCGACATGGTAATGGGAGAAGAGGTAGAAGAGCCTCATAAAATCTTAACAAGTATTTAAAATTGTGATTGCCTTCCAAATGCCTAATTCATATTAAAATGGGTATTCAAAATTGTAATTGCTTTCAAAATACATGATTCATATTAAAACATGTATTAAAAATTGTAATTGCTTTCAAAATACATGATTCATATTAAAACACGTATTAAAAATTGTAATTGCTTTAATATTCCCCGTTCAATTGGGTTTTTCTATATGCTTGGATGCTATAGAAGAACTATGGTAAATAGAACTGGGGTTACCTAGCCAAGTTCTCTCAGCCCCAGGGATTTATATGCTCACATCACTACTAGGACTAGCCCCTGGTGGTCCCGTTCTACTTTGCACACTCGTTCACTTTAATCTTTTTTAGTTCTAATTTTGGTCTTCATATTTCTATCCCATCCGAGTCATAATGAATCAGATGGGGCTAAAGATCTAGGGTCATGCTAGGCAGCAATGTGGGAGTCATTGCACACGTGGTCTTTTTGAAAACCAGATGGTACTCCCTTTAACTGCATAAAATGCATAACTTCTTGTTTAGTTTCTCCTCAAATTTTGTAAGTGGCACATGTCTTTCCTGCACATATATGCTTAGCCAATGTTTCTGACTGACAATTTGATTTGTGTCCTACAGGGAATGGATGGATCCCTTCACTTATTTCATTCAATCCGAGTCCTGTAGTGTGTTTATCATCCCGGTATTTTAGCATTTTCTTCACCTTGGCTCCAGTGTCTCACTATGACTCACAGCATATATGTTTCACAGGAGTACATTGTAATACGTTTAGACACTGTAACTGTACGTTTAGACACTGTAACTGGTTTTTATTGGCATGCATTCAATCAACTCGTGCCCCTCTGTGAGAGGCCCTGCACAACTTAAAAGGTCGACCACATTATCTCACAAAGTATAGCAGTGTTCAAACTGATAGAGGAGCCTTGTTTGACAATCTCACGAACGGAGCCGGAGCTGTGTTCAGTATAAATATAGCAAATACGGCGGAGCGCTAGAGCCCTTTAGGTAAATGTAATGCGAATCTCTGTTGCATACAGTTATTCCAATGAATCTCATATTTTTGAGGTTCTGTTGAATGCACTCTCTATAGCCCATGAATAGCAATGAAAATGGTAGTTTGTCTGAAGTTTTGCATACCAGTGATTGTAATATTAATTTCTTCACCCTCCTACAATTTTCCCAGCCGCCGCACTGTTCACGACCTGATCCGCAGCACTTTGTCTTTCGGGGTTCTTGGTAGTGAACAGACTCCAGAAAGCCACTCTCCACTTTGGGCTGCGAACAATGCTCAGAATTAGGGCCTTTTCTTTTGGCGATTAGTATAACGGAAAAACATGTTCAGTTTTATCCCATCCTCACCCCCATTATGACCAGCCACTTTTAATAGTATAAGCAGGGAGATTGTAGGCCGAGGACAAGGAGGAAAGCTCGAAGCTCTAAATCCTGGAGGTTTTTAGTGAGAAATTTGAGAGGTTTAGAAGAAGACTCATTCGCCTCGGAACTGCATTGTAGTGCCCGCTAAATCTTGATTACCTGGTGCAAATCGCTGGGAACAGCACGCCTTTCATTCCCAAGGTAAAATTCTTCTGAATTGTCAGCATTAGATCTCGAATTTCGAGCTGGGAATTGCGTTCCAGAGTTTGAATTTGGGGTTTTGTGGAGGATTTTAGCGTTAATTTACGCATTTTCCCCATCCTTTGCCACAAATTCTCAGCGTTTGTGGGAAATTGGGGATGACAAATCTCTTCTTCGGAGAAATTAAAGGTTTAAGGTGGAGAATTCAGAGAATTCGTTATTTAAATGTAACCCGTGACTCCATTGGATGTCTATCCATTAGGCCGTTGTGAAATTATTGTGAATTTATTTTTGCTATGGTTCCAATTCTGCTTCCCTTAGTTTAGAATTCAAAGATTTTTGCCTATCGGTTGTCTTGTCCATCTGAAAGCCCGAGAATAGAATCTAATATGCAAGGTCCTCATACTCTACAAGATCATTGATCTATTCTTCAAGTTGTACAAGAAGAATGCACATAAGCTCGCATTGAACCAGATTGTTGAATGCATATGATGGACAGCATATAGGAAAACCGGATATTGTATAAGCTACGATAGCGTTACTCCAAATTAATTTAAAGCTGATCAAATATAACCCCCAAAACCTTCAAAGATGTTTAACTGACCGAACTCGTGGGGTTAAGCCCTTACCATCTACTCAAAATTATTTTCTATAGACTGCCCTCCCCGAGTGTGCAGAGTGATTATAGAGATTTAATCCTGCAAGCTTATCCTTTATTTCAGGAAAAAAAGTTTCTTTTTAATGTTGTAATTGAAATCAAATTCATAAACAAAAATGTTCTGAAACATAAAAATAAATTACTTAAATTCAAGGACGAGAGTTTTAATCAACAATGAGATTTTGAAGGTATGCCATATCATTCTAATGCATGGTAGAGAATCTAATTATTAGTTCTCCACTAAATAACCAAGGCATTTGCAAGGGATGAATGCAACCGAAATATAAATTAAGAGGGCATTACTTACTTCAAAGCGAAGGTAATGTAATTCTTGAACTTCTATCATTTTCAATTTTCCAGTTTCCCAGAAAATTTAAATAAAATTCAATTTGTGATTTCTGGAATTGGGATGGTTTATTATTTTTATTATAACAATAATATCATCAAAGTATACCGTAATGTATCTTTGTCATTTCCATTACGATGACCAGTTAACCGTCGCAATCAGAGAAGAAAAACAAAATTCCAAAAAATTATTAATTTGTTTGTATAAAAAGGAACATCTTCTGAATTATTAATTTATTGGTATAAAAAGGAACATCCTTGAATAAAATGTTAAATCTTTTTGCATACGAGATCTATTTTTTTCTTGAAAAGTCAGTTCGTGCGATGTAATAATGAATACAAAATATGTGTAGTGGATACAAAACACAATTCCTCCTCCTTTCTGGGATAAATTTCACATGTATTTGCCTTTTTTATTATTTTTTGAGTCTTTGATCGGAGAATCCACAATAAGAGAATTTTTACACCAACTTTTCGAATCCCAAATGGGATCCATCCAACGTTTATTATTTTTATTATTATCTAAATTTCTAGATATATATGCATTTTTTGTTTTGTTTCTGTTTCACTGTTTTTATGGTTTAGCAAACGTTGTGAGTAAGCATAATCTTATGCTTTGTGAGTAAGCATAATGAACATGCATTTAGCAATGGATTTTATTTCTTGCGAGATTTTCCCAAATCTTCTATTCCTTCGGTGTATTTTTTCATCAAAATTTCTTAATTTTTAATGTTTATTTCTTTACATAAATCCATTTTTCATTACATGAGACGAGAAACGTGTGAGATTTATTTCTTCATTATTGAAATACATTTCAGTTTCTTTGTCTTTACATATAAATGGCTCTTCATCGTTTTCACTTTGAACGAGTGGACAAAGTGGATCCATTTAACAAATTTGTGTGGACAACTTTCTTTCTTCTTGTAGAGTTTTTGGATTTTGCTCTATGTATGTGCATAATTCTTTCCAAAGGCAATTTGTTTGTGTAATTGACTTGCTTCTCCCTCCCTAAGTATTGAATGGGGTTGGGTAGAGAAGCATTGTCAAATGGTAGGGATGTCATGGTGGTTATTGCTTTGGTCACTAACAAGCATCGTAGATGCTTGGCCACCTATAGAGGTTTCTTGATTTTGGGTAATTAACTTACTCTAAAATGAAATAAGACATTCAATGTGTTCCGTGTAATATAGATATAAACAAAACATCTAAAGAAAAGTAATTGCACAATGATCCAGTCCAAGAAAACAAGGTTTTCCACAAACCAATTAAGCATTTCAACCTTTTCGGCTTATTTGCCTATATCAAACATTTCTGCAGGGTTTCAACCAATTAACATTTCATTGAGTATGTATCTACAAATCAGTGATTTTGGGATCAAACCCCACAAAGTAATTATATATCTGCTCTTCAAATTCCTTCAAGCTTTTGAGAGTAAAACCAATCAATGATCAATATAATTTTACCATAATAAAAAACAATTAGAAGGCCTTTAGCAAGCTAAGATTGCTCATCTGTTAGGCTTGAGCCTACATCTCTTCTAGAGAAATTCAACAATTCCAATTTAATAATTCTATCGGGCTCTCTTTGTACCTTTTGGGACAATTACTAGTGATACTACTATAGTCTTCTTCCTACTGCTGCTGCTGCTTCATGTTCTTGGTCGTCCCCTTCGCTTTCCTTGGTTAATTCATCCTATGCCCTAACTTGCACCTTGAGTTCATTGAGTTATCTCTACCACTACTGCGTCTGCTGCCCATGCTCCTCCTCCTACTCTTCCAGCATCCTCTGCCTTTAATTTAAAGATTTATGTTGATATTCAAGTTACACGCATGACATGTCCCCAAATTTTCAAGCATCCTTTGACTACCATTTGCCATCTACCATCCTCTACAGTGATTGCTACTCGGCCCCACCAAAGCAAATATATTTCGAGAGTCTCTCGAAACAACATTATTTGTTTGATGTAACATCTAGCAGTTTGCGACAGAAGTTCATGCTAATTTCACTTTAGGTATCCCTTCTTCTATCGAATTTTCTCATCGCAAAGTTTTTAGTGTCAACACACAACCTCGCTCAACTTCACAGCCATGTTGTTGTGCCCTTCTTGTTTCGGTCGTCATTCATCGCTGATCATTCGGGTGGTTGCAGGCTGCCGTCATCAATCACGGGTTGCTAAAAGGTGAGTGGGATGGGGCAGAAATTTGCGATGGACCGGGATATACATTTGGCCATCTTATAGGGGTTTTTCTTTGTTAGTGATTAATATCGGCACCAGGGAGGATAAGGAGATGCATTATATAATCAATTGCTATTTACAAACATGCTTATTGACCTTCAAACCAGGGTTCCCATTCTGTTAGAACCCACTTCAATATAATTTCTATCTTCTTTCAAGCTTCTTCATTCTTTGCAGATTTGCATACATTTTGCATTTGAGCAAGCACACATCAAAATAAAGCCTTCAAATCCTGGCATTTGTGAATACCTAATAAGGTAAAATCCCTGTTTAGTCCCACTTTGGATTTGTTTTGTTCGACTCTAAATGATTGTGCAGGTCTTCTTTCTTGCACAACTAGACTAGTTTTTCTAATGTTTGTACATACAACGATTAAGCTAAACCTTATTAAGTCCCACCGAAACCCTTGAAATCCCAGTAATTATTGTCAGCCTTGAAACCCTTTTGTATTCCTCAATTCTTCTCATTTCTGGCAAATTTAGATAACTTTTCAAATCTGTATAAAGAGTTGTGCTGAATTAATAGCATTCCAATGACTGTTCATCACTAAAACTTATATCATATATAACTTGTTCACACTGACGAGATTTAGATCTACAACAATCGACTGCATGGAAATAATAGATCATTCAGCATAAGGCACCGGTGAAGATACACCTAAGATGTACTTGTTTATTTCTTGCACTTGTAAGTCCCAGATAGAGATTTTACTGATGATTGTATGATGCATTTGTATCCAATCATGAAGAACTAGATTCTTTGCTCCCTAAATATGGCATAATGTAAATGCATTGAGGTTATGCCCATGAACGGATGCTTTGAAGAGTACCTCTGGGGTCAAAGTACAATGTAGAGAGGGGATGCTATTGCTCTAAACTGGGTGACAAGTGCTTTGCCAGTAAAATCCCTGACATTCACCTGCAAAAACATATTCATTCCTTCAAAACTCCATAATATATATATATATATTTATTTATTTATATATTTTTTTTTTGTAAGTAAGCAATTGTATTAAGAAACAAAAAATATTGTACAAAAGGACTGCCCGGGCTGACTAGAGCTCGAAGCTTTGCAGAGAACAAGACAACTTGACCAAAAGACCTCCTTTAGAACCCCAAAGAAACAGGGCAGCCGGCAAGGATAAACTATCCACCTCGGCTCTGAGGAGTAGACAAGAATAGAGCAGTGCTAAACAAGAAACAAACAGACTGGCTGGGAGGCAAGAGCGCAACTGGGGGTTCTACCCAGCTTGAGTGGAATCCACAGTTCGGCCCTTTTTTCCTTTCTTCTTACCAACTTTGACCCATCCAAATTGATCCTGTATGGATGGAAGAACTAGCAAGCTATGCTGGGCAGACGGGGAGATCTCCTTGTCTGAGTCCGAAGGAGAGGTCTCATGAGATCATTTCTGTGAGAGCGGAGGGGCGGAAGACTCCTCAGGACCTGTTGAGGGCGGATCCTGAGCTAGCGAAGCATCCATCTCGTCCTCATTCACTTCCTCTTCATCTGAACTGGAACTGAAATCATCCATGGGGGGAGGGTCACATGGCTTCCAGCTTTTGGATTTCGGCTTAGGAGCTGCCTTCTTCTTTTGTGCTGGGAGTGCTGGGCACGTTCTATGAAGGTGCCCTGTGAGATGGCAATGTCTGCATCGGAAAGCTGTGTTCTCGTAATCCAGGGTCTGAGTCCAATAGAAGTCACCAACCTTGAGAATGATCTGTTCTGGTAAACCTTTACTCATATCTATTTCTGCGCAAATTCTGGCAAAGGTGTAGATGCCCTTCTCCCCTCTGGATGTGTCTGTGGCTAGAAAGCGGCCTAAGGTGTTACCGATTCCTTCAAAAACAGCAAAGTGCCATAAATGAACTGGGAGGTTGGGAAGTCTGACCCAGATGGGGAGCTTAGTAATGATAGCTGTGGAGGGATCAAAATCTGGGAACCATGGGGTTAAGAATAGCCCAGCAGAGTCCCAGAACCAGGGTCCTTCCGTCAAAGCTCTTTGATAATCCTCACTGTCAACAAAGACTACAATGAAGAAACCTTTAGAGCAGAAGAGAACCTTGCAGTTGTTGGTCCAGTTAGAGTGAACCCATTTGTATAGATCTGCTGTGCTTGGCCAAAGCCCATTGAACCTGCAGATAATACCAAATTCAACAAACAATTGGAACTGCCTGTCCATTGTTGGGTGCATGATATCTATGGAGGGGGTTTCCTCCAGCTTGTCCACCAGAAAAGGTTTTGGAGCTTGGGCTGGTGTAGAAGCTTTCTTGGTTTTCTGAGCATGGACAACATCTTTGTAAGAGAATGCTGCTGCTGAAGAAGTCTGTCCGATCGCCCCCCTCTTAAACGAAGGGACAGAACGATTGAAGCATTTCTTTGAATATCATAAAAGGAAAGGGGCAAGAGATCATCAAGCTGTTTACCTTTGAAAAGGAGCCTTTGAGAGACAAAAGGAATCCCCATCCTGAGGTGCAGTCTTTGCTTGAGGTCCTGCACAAGGTCTGTGGAGCTTACCCACTGAAGCAAGGTTTTGCCTGATAAAAGCGCTATACAGATCTGGAAAGATTCGGATAACTTCGGGGTCTGTTTTTCTTTGCGAGCATGACTAGACGGGGACCCAATCTGCGCCTGCTTTGTAATACCCTGTGCTGGGAAACAAGCTATCTCAGTCACTTGGTGAGGCTGGAGAGGAGGCAGGGCCTCTCTGAGGTAGACTGCTACTATTTCTGCTGGGCTGAACAGAGGCCAGACTTCCACCGGAAACTGCTTCTCACTGCAATTTTTTTGAAACCCCCTTCGAGAGGTCATTCCTCTTTGTTGTATCCCTCCGAATATTTGCCGCACAGCCTCCCCGCTCGGGCATATTTCAGAAATTCTGAGCATAAAGTTTCCTGGAGGCATTTGCAGGCTTCCAGTGGTTGAAAGACGCTCGGAAAGGCGCTGGAAAGAGGGAAGAGGGACAAAAAGAGAAGCCCAGCTTCCCGCCCAAAAATTATTCAGGGGAAGGGGGACTGGACAGTGGAGAAACCCCGTCCATGAAAGCAGAACGAAGCCCCCACTCACAGGGAGCTCAAGCTGCGCCGCTATCAAGAAGCGGTTTCCAAACCTGGCTGAGCATAAAACCCTGCAGGGCACCTGGCCATAGCCGCCACGGGAGAAGCAAAGCTGTTGAGGATCGCTGGTTCTGTAGTCTGCCCCTCCGCCGACAGAGAAAAGCATGAAGGAAGGGCAGCGCGGAACCCACAAGAAAGGCCATCCAGCCACGGGAGCAGAGCCAGGGTGAGGAGGCGCCGAGAGGGAGCCACTATCCTTGGCTGCCGCGAGCTGAGGAGCAACAATCTTATAGAAAAACCTAGCCGAACCTGCCTGAGTCGCCGCCATTGTGAGTCCAAAAATCCTATTTATATTTATTATTATTATTATTATTATTATTTATTTTATTTTATTTTTATTTTTACTTATTTAATCATTTCTTACCTATCGACAAAATTGTTATATAGTCGTTAATATTATTTTTGGATTAAATTTTATTAATAATAATTAATTAATAAATTAATAATTAATTCTACTTATTTAATAAGTTCTCTCACATTGGCTAAATTAGTTAATTTTTCTTGACTAAAAACTAGCCGTTATTGTTAAAATATTATTATTATCCTAACGGCTAGATCTAGAACTTGATGCATATCTCTTCCTATTGATAGATCAATTTTTTCACCTTGGTACTGAAGATGAACCTCATTAGTAGGTTTGAAACGTCGACCATCAATCGTTGCTGATGTGATTTGTCTAAAAGCTTACTACAAAAAGAGATGTGCGCGCTTTATTATGAAAACATTAAGCTATGACATGCTTTATTAGTGGGCAAGGTAAAGAAAACAAACCATATTAAGGGTTCTTAAGGTTGAAATTTTTGGGAAAATACAAAACTTGAGAAATAGAAACACATAGATCCTTAACACGAAGAAATTACTCCCATGTGCTAATTTAAGGCAATGGGGACTACTGATTGAAAGCAAGAGGATATCATCTCCCTAGTGGCAACTACGAAAATAGACAACTGCATTAGGTAGTCTTTTTAGAGTCAATGATAAGCTGTTGCTTCAAGAGTCACACTTTGTCTAGCTTAAGTCGGTGCTTGTGTCCAGGATTTAATGCAATGTTAATGGAAGCAAGGATCCTATGCCTATCTACATAAAAGGTTCACCCTCTCCAGTGCTATTAGGTATGTACTAATTCTTCATTTGGAGATGGGCATCTTTGCCAATGAAATGGTAGAACTTACGTAGCCTGTTGTTGCTTCATTTAATATCTTAACACAAGTGTCCAGAAAAAGTGATATATCTGTCGCAGCTTCGTACGCAGATATTCTTCAGGTCATTATGCAGTGTCATGCTTTGCAAGGGTGAAGGGTGAATGAGTCGAGTAACTTAGTAGTTATAACTGTTGTAGTGTTGCTTGTGGCTCGAACCTTGGAATACAACCATCTATTCTCAAACAAGGCAAATGATGCTCCCTGTTTTTGTTGTTGGTGTTTGAATTTTCCATGCACATTTTTCTGCTTGATGTGATCGAAATGTCAAACCTATGAGAGTGGATGGCAAGCCATTTTGAGGGCACGTGGCATTGCAAGGTGGTGTTAGAGCATCTACACTCAATGTTATCAGAACCAAATTAGCCGACACCTCGAACGAAGAACAGGTCCAAAACCGAAAAAAATTTGGACCAAAAAACTAGTCGACAAAAACATACACAAAATATTCAAATTTTAAGGAGAAACACATATATTCATGTGCATATATATGAATCCAAACCATTTATACACATATGCAAAGGCTCTCTTTTATATGGCAAATAAGAGTGCATATAACCAAAATATTACTTAGTGCAATATGTTTCTCAATTGAAGTAGATCAAGAAACAAGCTTTAAATGGCCTCTATAGTCCAAAAATAAGCATAGTACTACAATACTATAGCTACTAGCACTAATGACTATCATCAAAATTGTCAGAATCATCCTCCTCATCCTTAACTTCAAAATGAGTAGCCTCTTACAATAGGGATTTGGCTTGATTTCCCTGGCCCCGAAGGTTGTGATATCTCTCCCTGTGGAGGTGGGTCCAAATCCATCCAAGAAAGGCATTCATTGTTAAATGGTGGTGCTTGATTCTCTACAACCCATTCTGATTATGGATCAAAGTCACCCAAAACTATGTTGCTTGGTTCATGGGTTTTGTTCAACAATGTGTTACACCTCAACTTAAAGTTGTACTGAACAAAAACCATTTCATTCAACTTTTTTTTCTCCAAGCGATTCTTTTTCCTGGTGTGTATACGCTTAAAAATGCTTTAATTTTTCTCACATCTTGAAGCACTGCATGTTTGGCTCAATAACCAAATTGCAAATCAGGGTACTGACTACCAATCGTTGCCACCAATACGCTGGAAAAAGGGTTGAAGGCAAATAAGTATTAGAAAATGACTTTGAAACTTGGACTCAATTATTGTAATGAGTAATATTATTTGAAAACTTTGACATTTCTTACTTAGTGGATCTGTTGTTGCTTCTTATAGCCATAGAGAAGCCAAAGGTACCGATATTCTCGTTGAAATTCAAGAGTTTTCTTTGTATCACGTTTTCAAACCTAGGATTTGGGACCATGCGCTCAATGCATTTGTACTTCCCTCTTTTACCTCCCCATTTACCTCAAAATCTTCAAAGTGCAAAAGGTAAAAAATATTCATCAATTGATTTTGAATGTTTGGCAATTATTGTCTAATGATTAACAAAACTTATAAACTTTGAAAATTAAAATTAAATACCTTGGATTTAAGTATTAGCTAGTTTCGTGTAAAGGTTTATGGAGTTGTTTGTTCCATCTTTCATCAATGATTTTCCATAGAGGAATGTATTGTTGCCTTTTATTGCCACATGCTGACTTTATTTTTTCTTTGGTCTAATCCATGGCTTTATAAACAAAACCCACGGCAGGTTTATTATGATCCACTATACGCAACACTCTTACAAGAGGTTGACTAAATAACACTATCTTTTTTGCTCTTAGCCAACTTTTTTTGTCAAACACTTGGTCAACTGTCTATTTCCCTTCAACGTTTTTGCTCAATTGTAATGCATTCCATTCATCACAAGAAAACATCTTCCTCAAGTTGGCTTTTGTTGCAATCCCTCGTTCAACAAAAAGCTAACTCGAGGAAGATGTTTTCTTGTGATGAATGGAATACATCTCAGTAGAGCAGAAAGGTTGAAGGGAAACAAATGGTTTTCCAAGTGTCCGACAATTTTTTTGTGATGAAAGCATAAGAGATAGTGTTATTTAGTGAGTTTCTTGTGAGAGTGTTGTAGATGGTGAATGGTGATAAACCTACTATGGGTTTTATTTATGAGGTCATGGATTAGGTCAAACAACTGATAAAGTCAACATATGGGGATAAAAATAGAAGTACTTTCAGTAACAAATTTTCAAATGTACATAAATGGATACAAACCTCTGGGATCTTCCAGTCAACTTGATGTTGCTTCTCAACTTTCCACAGTAGGACTTAGAGCTTTCCAAATGAATCTTGGCAGAAGATTCCTCAACCATACAACTTCCTTTCCTATTTTTCATGCAACAACATATTCCACACATCGATCCTTCTTTTCTTGTCTCAACATTCTTTCAAAATACATTCTCCAATTTCTTGTCTCACTCCTGGCCTTCACTAAAACTTACGACTGTTAGTTCTGGTCTAGTGCATGACACATGAAGTAGAGAATCGTATCCATCACTCCCTCTTAATCAGGGAGGATCTAATATACCCAAACTCCCTGTTAACCTAGGGAGATCAACTTTCATCCAAGCTCCCTCTCAACTTAGGGGGCTCAACTTATTTTCTATGATATCGGAGAATCTTTCATGGCTTCCATCCTTCTTGTGAAAGTTATCATAAACATCATCATTCACATCATGCTTATCACATCAACTTTACTTTACGAAAATCTTCACCATCTTGAAGATTATGTATCTGCGGAACTTAGATAGCAAGTACAACCAAATCTATAGAAGCATGAAGTTAACCATGTCAAAAACACAGTAGCATTCAACTTTATATATAAGATACCCAAACTTAATTATAAACAAGAGACACATACTCTTCAACTTCTTGCTAGGTTTTTTGTCATAAACCCTAGATTACTTTATCAAGACTTTGAGCATTTCATAACAACCATCATTACATCTAGGGTTTCAATGTTCCTTCTAGAGGTATGACATACCCTACTACAATATATTGCAATCCATAGAAATAATGCAAACAAACATAGATCTACAATATATCTAACAACTTTCAGAATTCATGTGTTAGACTTCCTACTAGGATTTCATACAAACCCTAGATTTCATACATGAGCTTTTAACTACCAAAACCAATCATAGCTCAATTCAAAGTTACAACATGACTAGATTCCACTAGGGTTTGTTGCAAACCCTAGATTTTCTCAAACAATCAAACATCAGTCATAACTAGAACTCAGATTTCAACAATTTTACACAAATATCAAATTATCACATAGTCATTATATATCAACGATTTGGACTTCTACTAAGGTTTAGTTACAAAACCCTAGAATTTACAAACAATATCATCTTAGAGGATCAAACTTCAACTAGGTTTTAGTTCCAAACCCTAGGACTCATGACCATCAACAATTAGGTCAACTCATACATCTAGGATTTCATCATCATGCACAAGCATATCATAACATGTGTTAGTTAAATCCATCTACACAAAATATCAATAAGAGTTAGACATATAACAAATTTGATTAGACTAGGGCTTGATCAGGCAAACACACACATGCCAAAGATTTCGATTCTAAGACATCATAAGGGTCTTGCTTATACACCCTACCAAACCCTAATGATCTAGGGTTTCAACACAAATCATAACAAACCCTAAATTACCAATACTTCAAAGGTTTAGGATTTCAGACATTACCATTCAACCCTAACAAGTTAGGGTTTCCATAACCATACGAAAACCCCAAGCATGACTTCATCAAAACATCAGACAATTTTTCTTTCAACAATAACCCTAAGTAGGTTAAGGTTTCACACAAAATCATTGACATACCCTTAAGTTAGGGTTTTTCACAATGAACCTTTCTAGGGTTCCACAAGAGTAATCAAAGATATGAGGAGGGTAGATTTATCCAATGATGAATCACCCAATCAGGAATCTTTAAGATTCAGGAAAGCTAGACAAAGAAATGTTAGTAATAGTTTATCAAGAATGAATATGGAGAGAACAAAACTTGTAATTCAAAACATACCTCTTGTTTCTTAACACACCTTGTAATTCCAATGCTTTGTCTTGTGAATCCATCTTCCATGTTCCTTGGGTATTCAACAAGTCTTTTCTAAACAAAAATATGGCTAGAAATGTGATTAGTATCTAACATAAACAAACTTAGATAAGTAAGGGAAACCAAAACTTCAATTTTCTTCTTCCCTTCCTCCTTGACCAAACACGCACTCCTTTTAGACTCTTCCTTCAACTTTACACTTTTTCCCAGCTTCCAGCTTCCAGATATCAAACTATGTGTGAGAGAGATGAGATGCTCAAATGAAGTCGAACTTCCTTGTATATAAATCCTTCCAATGAGGTCGAATTGCCTTCCTTGAGGCCGACTTGATCTTCTCGAGGCCGACTTGGTGTGGAGGTTACATAATTCATTTTTGACTCAAAAATAATTCTTTTACATCCTTCGAAAGCCCAAGAAGGATCTCATAAAATATACAATGACTCTAATGAATCTCTATTAATCCTAGGAGTCCACAATGGGGACTTTAACTAATAAAATGATGACCCAAGCATGAAACCCATGCTTTAATATCATTTTAACAATAATAAAAATTCTTTTGACAAATACATTTTATGAAGACTGAACCTAGTTACATTTTTCAACAGGTTTTTCCAGGCATGCTTGTCTTGATTTGCACAAAAAATATATACTAGCATCTTTAATTAATGAAAGCAAGTTCGTCTAATTTATGAATATTTTTGTTGAGAATTCCATATTGGCCCTCTTGTCCTCAAAATTGACTTTGACAAAACTTATGATTAGGTGGAATGGTTTTTCATCTCTAAGATATTGACTTGCCTGGGTTTTGGTTCTTGTTGTGTGGCTATGGTGAATACCCTCTTCACTAATGACTTTGTCTTTGTCTTAGTCAATATTGCCTTGTCCATACTAATTTTGCTACATCTCCATTCAACAAGGATTTCTCTTAGCTACTTATATGCATCCTTTGATAGTTGATGCTTTGGGCTAGTTGCCAAAGTCTACTTGCATTGTACAGTAGGTTCCTGGCATTCAACTCTCAGATGTTTATGAGATGGTTAATAACCACTTTCTTGATGGTTTTGTCTCATCTATGAGTGTTAAGTGGGGGTTGATGGATGAAGCTCTTGCTTTGACACTTTTTGGGTGCCTTCTCGTTTTGTGGTCAATGTGCATAAGACAAACTATTGGTTGGTTGGGGTGAATGCCTTGTTGGATTGTATTATTGCAGCTTGGACATACATCCAACTTGGTGTTGTTGTGAGGTATCTAGGTATCTCATTTGGGGTTGGCTTGTTACTTGTAGCCATGTGGGGTTGGTTGTTATTTTTCAAGGATCTGTTAATCTGCTAATTACTTATGATTTCTTATATTAATCTTTCTTGAATTCACATTCATCATAAAGCAATTACATAGAAGATCCCAACTATAGAAACAAAATGCCAGTAGGATCATAAAGAGACAGCCAAATAAGAGACACAAGAATTTTACTTTTGGAAAAGCCACTTAGGGGAAAAACCCAACAACCTTTTTCTTAGAGAAATTATTCAGTTCAATAGAGATATATCTAATTCTTCAAGTCAAACATAAAGTAAAACCGACTAGTAACAAAACTATGGTCACACCTGGTCAAATTTCTCTCTAGATAAGTCAATCTTCTGCCCAAACAATTCGGCCTGGTTTGATTTTCTAGGTCCAATTTCGGCCTACTTCTGCACCGAAAAATCTCGGTCTTGTTGCTTTGGTATGCCCAGAAACTTTGCCTCAGGTTTCCTTACCCTGCCATAGCTACAAAATTCAATGCTCCCTCTTAGCTAGGGAGGTATTTGTAATGACTATCCAGATGTTATCTTGTTGACAAATTTCTCTAAGAAAAGGTTAAAACATTTTCATTAGCATCAACATCATCTGGTTACCATAATTTTGGTCAACAACTTTGACCTATGGTAAAATATACAACGTTCAACTAGGTACCATAATTTTGGTTAACATGTTTAACCCATGGTACATCATTAGCATCAACTAGTCACCATGATTTTGGTTGGCGCCTCTGACCCATGGTATACAGACTAGTCCTGGTTAACCATCATCTTGGTCAATATTTTTGACCAATGGTGGAATCCTAGGGACACGCTCAATCCATTTGAGTAATCCTGGTCTCAAATCCAAAGGCCTCATTCTAGGTCATGATGCTAAATCGTCTCACTCAACCTATTTGAAGAGTAATCCTGAGCTTGATGTTGAAAGACACTTACTCAACTTTATGGTTGAGTAATTCTGGGCCTCTAGGACCATTGTTCCTAATCTTGGTCAACGTACTTGACCCAGGAAGAATAACTGTCCTTTGCGAGACCATTCTCTCTAATCCTGGTCAACATACTTGACCTAGAGAGAATGACTGTCCTTGAAGCTATCAGATCAACACTTTGGACCATTCTCCCTAATCTCGGCCAATATACTTAACCCAAGGAGAATGCCTGTCCTTGATGCTGCAACTTCAACACTCCCTCTTGTTGAGAGAGGCATTTCGAGCTTGTCCTCGAAGTATGCAAACTTCATCTTAGGACAAGGGCTTTGTCAGCAACCTGCTTTTCCTATAGAATAGTATTGGAACCATACTCCTTCCTTTTGTACCATGTCCTAGTACTAGATCTCACTGTGCTTTGACTTGTCTTCATGGTCGTCACCTACACTTGATGAAACAATCCTACAAGTAGTTTCTGAAGCCATATCGCTTCTCAACTCGCCAACCAAGCTGCAATATACTCAACCACTGCAGTACAGAGTGTGATAGAGGTCTGCTTCTTGCTCATCCAAAAAATCATAATTGAGCCCAAACTAAAGCAATATCTTGATGAACTCTTTCTATCTTCTGCGCTCTTTGCCCAATCTGAATTTGTGTGTCCCTGCAGCTATACTCCACTGCTTGAGATGTATCTCAAACCATAACTGGTTGTGCCATAATCAACTGTAGCATGCTGGTACTTCAACACATGTTGAGTGACATGCCTTGGCTCAACCATAAGTTGATCGACTACTTTCCAGTTACCCTAACTGGGTGCTCTTTCTGAAACAAACCTTGATGTGGCAATCTTGGTTGTTCCCTCTGCCACTGCAACTTTACAATACTATAGCATTTCAACTATATAGCTTGACAATCTCAATGACAATCCATCATCCCAAAAATCTTTGAGGGATCTCAATAGTATGCTTCTTTTGATCAAGGAGGTAATGCATTAAATCTAGGTCCTTCATCTTGAACTCAGAGTTCAACTCCATCTGAAGCTAAAATAAGGCTTCCTGAGGAAGCCCTGACTAGTCCCTTTGAAACATGAGTCCTTCTACTTCCATTAGAAACAAATCGTATAGGATCAACCTTGATCCATCAATCCAAGTCTGAAGTATATTCTTCTATTTGTAATCATGAGACTCCTTCATGACCTTCAAAGCCTTGAGGTGGTCCCATGTACACTTCCTCAATTTCTTCATGCAAAAAAATGACCTCCAAGTCCATTTGATGTAATTCCATAATAGGAGCAACAATAATTCTAATAGAAGGGTACTTGGCAACTGGAGCAAGTGTCTTTTCATGATCCTCTCCCTCTTTCTGGGAGAACTTTCTAATATTAAATCTCACTTTGTACTTGTCTATGTTGCCATTTGCTACATACTAGAGCTTGTAGATCTATTTGGAAGTCATCATTGACTTCCCTTCAGCACAGTCAAGGTATACTTCAAACTTGCTAATATGCCTGCTCCCTTTGAGATCAAATCTCATCTAATACAATATCTCTCAACGCAAATTACCAATTCTGGTAAGCTTTGCTTGGTTCTTCCACTACTTCCATTTGTTGTCAGAGCTTTGGTAGCCTTCACTATGTACCTACAATCCTCACTTAGAGGCCATGGAAGAAGAATTATAACCAGGCAAAGGATACAAAGACAAGAGGCTAACTAATAGTAAAACAATAACAATAATAATTAAGGAAGAGAGATATAAGTTACTTATCTTTTGAGAATTATAGGGAAATGTCAACTCCCTCTTGGTCTTTAGCCATCTTGTAGAAATCATCCATTTGCAAAACTATTCATTCTTGTTTTCATCATCAATTTCTTTCCTTCCTTCCTTGCATGAGCTAGGGTTTCTTCTTTTAGCAGAAACATTGGTCTAGATCCAATTCTAGGGTTTCATCCACAAACCCTAGGGTTTTCACATCCAAGACTTCCATTCTTCTAAGATTTACCAACCCTAGTTTTACAATGCTCATTTTACACATTTTCCAAGTCCAACAGACTTTGTTAAATGCAATATCTCTTTTCCATATCCAAATGTCCAAAAATATAGTGCCCTTATTCCTCAAAATATGAAATTCATCATGTCATCAATCTAGGATGTTCCATCAGTTAAAGCAAGTATATCATGATTAATGATAGCCTTTGTAAGGCTTGTACTCTGCCTCTAGTAATATAAGTCAAGGCATGCTTACAGATCTTCAACATCCATCATATTCAAAGTGAGATGCCTTCATCATAAAATATAGCAAACCATCAGCATATTTAGTTACTGTTTCTTATAGCAACGAGTTATGAAATTCTTCACAACATCATGACTTCAAAAATTTCTCATTTACCTTGTAAGCATAGTATTGTAACTATGCATTCTCAACTGAATATCGTTTCATTCCAAACTAAGTCAACTTTCAAACACATCATAGCGGTAGCAATAATTCTATCCTTTTTTTCTTAACCACATGGTGAATCGGTAATTTCCAGCCTAATCTATGGGAGACCCAAGATCAATACTCGTAGTTGCCACTATAACACCAAGAGTGCATCCAACTACCTGCAAGTCGATATACTAAGATCCTATGGTTTTAGCAAAGCGAGACTCTCGTGCCGCCAAGGCGGGGGCGGGGAATCTGCTTCTTGAGCATCCACCACAGCAGGCCAGTGTACTCAATGATATTTGAACTACGGTCTCCCAGGCTTCACCCAAGTAGACTTACCGTCAAACCTAATTCTATCCTTCACAAGGACAACTTCAATTCTTCTTAAGGTGACTTTGGTCTAAAAAACTGAACTCAACCCCTGTGTATGATCATCACGACATTTCTAGTAGCAGATAAGACTAGAACAATTTTCAAACTGACAAATACTTCCAATGATACAATTTGATTTCTTTAGAGAAATTCAATCATTAAGCAGTTATACTTGAAAATTACAACCATTAACTTACTAGAGCAATAAATATCATAGTAAAAACAATGAAACAAGAGAGACCAAAAATTCTTGGGACAAAACCCCACAAGGGGGAAAACTCGGTAATCTTTCCTTATGAGAGAGAGAGAGCTCAATTCATCAAAATGTACATCTGAATATTCCAGTCAAAGGTCAACCATTGGCCACATGAATTTCCAAGTCAAATAGAGTGAAAGGAGAGAGAAAGTCTACACTTTGCTTACTATTCAAAGTCTGGTCAAAGGGCTGAATTTCGACCTGCATATGATCATCACGACATTTCTAGTAGCAGATAAGACTAGAACAATTTTCAAACTGATAAATACTTCCAATGATACAATTTGATTTCTTTAGAGAAATTCAATCATTAAGCAGTTATACTTGAAAATTACAACCATTAACTTACTAGAGCAATAAATATCATAGTAAAAACAATGAAACAAGAGAGACCAAAAATTCTTGGGACAAAACCCCACAAAGGGGAAAACTCGGTAATCTTTCCTTATGAGAGAGAGAGAGCTCAATTCATCAAAATGTACATCTGAATATTCCAGTCAAAGGTCAACCATTGGCCACATGAATTTCCAAGTCAAATAGAGTGAAAGGAGAGAGAAAGTCTACACTTTGCTTACTATTCAAAGTTTGGTCAAAGGGCTGAATTTCGGCCTGCAGTAGCTCGGTCAAAGGGGCTGAAATTCAGTCTGAAATGCCTTGGTCAAATTTCAATCAAATTGCAGGGTTTGACCTGTAGTCTACCCTCGGTCAACGCCTAGAACAAGAACATAATCCTCGTCAACAAACAATCAACGAATCAAAGAATATTCTACTTCCAAGTCTAGACAAAAACTTGGTCAAACAACAACAAGAAGATCCAAGTCAATCTTGTTCAATGCAGAGATAAGTGGTGGTCAAACTTTGCTCGAAACGTTTGTCTTCTTCCTCCTTCGCACTTGTGAACAAAACTTGGTCAAATGAATGAGTTGATGATGATGCCAAATGACGCCCGACTAATGCCACTTTATATGAGTCAAGAGGTGAGTTTTGATGTTGGGGTCTGTTGACCACTCCGTGTCAATCACCCTATAGCAGTACACATTTTTTCAAAGGAATTCATCATGTTCAAGCATTCAGATATCCAAAATTCATCATCATCATTCATGAGTTTATCAAAGTTGTAACTCCAAATTCTGCAGTTCGGCGGGCCATTGTAAAACTAATTCTAGCATGTCTATAAAGCCATGTAAAACACCTAGGTAAGCTTAAGAATTTTTGCTAACGAGTTTCATCCTAGGGAGTTTTTTGACCTTGTTAATTATTTTGTGTTTCTAAACACGAAATAACTAATAGAGTTTTTCTCCCAAATATACGCCAAAGCTAGGGTGGGACTTGATGGCGATGTCTTGAGTGAGTCCTAGTGTATCGAGTCTATTTATTTTCATCATACTAGATCATGTCTTGAGTCTCGTAGAATTTGGTTGAGTCTAAGTGTCTATTTTTATTTATTAAAGTTCCAAATGGTTAGGAAATTTAATAATTTGGATGAAAATTTTAAAATCAAAAGTTTGTAAAAGTTGAAAGGGGTAGAGTACTCATAATTAGAACCTCTACACCTCAACTTAGTGTTTGGACACCTGGTGAGGGTTGAAATTATGTCTATCCCCTCAGATTATTTTTACTTGTGGTTTTCTGGCAAAAAATGACAAAAAATTAGCCAAAAAATTAAAATTGAGAGAAAATAAATTTCTCTCCAAGTGGAAAAGCGAATTTTTGTAGAAGGTTGCCATTACCAAGGAAGGATTAAATTGACAAACTCACTTCCAAGGCAAAAAAAAACCACAAGAAATTATTTGGGGCCAAAAACGAATTATATTTTCAAGAAAAATAATTTTCTTGGTCCAGTTACTTGAAGAAACTTCGTGGGTCCAAAAGAAGTCAAATTTTCAAGGTCCTCCATCGAGGGAAAAATCAAGTTTTTAACAAAAATTGAACTTATGGACCAAGGTGGTTAAGTCAAAAGTGATTTTTTGAGCAAAAGAAGGTCAAAATAATATTTTTTGGACTAAGAAAAATGAGAATTATTAGGGGATTCGAATTTCTTCATCAAGATCAAAGGACATGATTTAATTTTGGCATGGATCAAGCATTTAACCACTGTTACTCTCCAGGATCAAGTCAAAATTTTGCCACTTCTTGGACCTAGCCGTTTTCCACTTGGAGGGGTACTTAGATTTCTCTATTTTTCTATAAATTGAGCTTGAGGCTCCTCATTGTAACATCTTTGTACTCTAGCTATCAGCTCTCAAAGCTCTATATTTTGATAATAAAGCAAAATTTTTTGGGGTTACTAATGTGGTGTTTTTCTTCCATGGACATGGTAATACTGTTTCATTGAACTTTTAGTTTCCACTTGTGCTTATATTTGTTATGTCTATCTTCAATTGGTGATTGGATCTGAAGAATGCTATAGGATTGGACGTGGCTAGTTGTTTTCGGTTAAACTACTAGAACTTCCTTCCATTGTATTTTTCTTATCTCATATGAATCTAATGAAATTCTTTTAAATTGTGTAGAAAATATTTGATTGAAATAGATCTTAAGTGCAAGGGGACGTTTTTGGCTAAACCATCCCACTCTTGAGCATTGAAGTGGAAGAACCCATTCTAGTTTCCATAAAGATTTATCAAACAATTTTTATTGCAGGGTTTCTAGATCCGAGCCTGAGGAAAATCATTTATTTTATTTACTTGTCTAAATTAAAGAGCTACAAAAGAATAATTTGCTATTTGAAGAGCTATTAGACTTGTAAATTATTTGTAAAAAATTGTAAATATTTTTCTATTTTTTATTTATTACGAATTTGTAATATATCTTGTATATATTTCACTCTAACATTGTACATATTTCATCTATTTGTACATATTGTTGGGTTTTCTTGTCTTTTTTTTGCATATTTGAATAAAGGTTTTAATCCTGGGATTGGATCTCCTCGAAAAAATTTGGTTGCAAGCTTGATCGCATCAAATATCAAAGGAAATCGAAATTTTTGAAGGGAAGATTAACCTCTTGGCCTAGACAACTAGGGCTTAGGAGGATAGCGATAATTGTATTGAGCTGTCTAGCATATTTTCTGAAGATTGCTAGGGTTTTGAGGGCTGGTTTACCTCAAGACCGAAATTCTTCTCCAAGGGTTTTGCCTCTTGCAAAATCTTGCAAATTTTTAAGGCTTTCGCTTGGGTTTTGGGCATCACATTTGTGACTTAATTTTTTTATTTTAGACCCCTTTGGAGGGCCGCAGGCTTCTTTGCCCTTTTTTCCATAGGGTGCAAGCCCTTAAGACTTTAGACTTTTGGCATTTGAATTTTTGCACTAATCCTTCTCTCATTGCAGGTGTATTAATGAAATTAGGAAAGAGTTTCCTTGTAAACTTTGGGCATCAAAATCGATTTGTAAAACCCTAAAATTTTGCCATTGATCTCAAATTCTAACCCTGATTTGTATTGCAGAGGTTGATTGATTTCTTTGAAGGGTTTATATCACAGTTTTGAAGACAAACATCTGATTATGGAAGTTGGTATTCATTTGTTAATTTTTGGAGGAAGCCACTTTTTTTTTGAAGAGTCTTTTCTCAAGGCCGAGAACCCCTAGAAGGACTCTTTTCCTTCACTGGTGTGAAGGGGCTCATTGGCCTTGGAGATTTGAATTTTTTGAAGATTGTTTAAGCCTTGATACAGAAGAAGATCACAATAATTTCGCATAAACTTTAAATAAAATTTCCGATTTTATTTTTGGGTTGGCTGTGAGGGGTAGAGGTCTAATTCCATCTCTATCGTGAGCATTTTTTGTGAGTGGTGGCTTTACTCCTTGAGGCCAAGAGCAGGCTTGTACTCTCTTGACCTGGTGTGGAAATCATATTAACATGGGGTGCTAAGAAGTGCATTTGTGGAGGAAATATAACCTTAAACCTATACAAATTTATCCATAATTCTAATTAAAATTTAAAGCAAAATTTTATGATTAAATTTGAGTTGGACAAAGAGCCTTAGTTGCCTCTAAACCGTGAGCTTTTGGGATTGATATTCATCCTTTGTTTGGACGCAGTGAGCTTGAAAAGTTTTGATCCTTTGTTTGGACGCAGTGAGCTTGAAAAGTTTTGATCCTTTGTTTTGGAGGTTTCTAATTGCATTGTTAGTGGATCAACTTTGCAAGCTTGAGGATAGGGTTGTTGTTGAGCTTTTCTTATCATCATATCTCCCCTTGATTTGAGAAAGCTCCTCTCTCTTGTCTAGAGGGATTTTCCTTGTGACTTTACAGTAATAAAGCTAACATATGTGGTTGCAGGCCTAACGTATTTTCTTTGTAGGTGAACGTTCATCAAGGGAAATGTTGATCCACTTGTTTCAAGGCTAAAAGATAGCCTCCCCTCATCATTGGTGCATGCGTGTGGTTTAAGGGCTAAACGTAGGCCTATATTGGCCTCTAGCCATCTTTGTCGTGAGTCTAAAGCGCTGAAACCTTGCTAGTCTGAAGTCTCCTATTAAGGATTTTGTTACATCAATTTAAAAGGAGACTTAGAGGGGTTAAGCATTGTTAATCTGATCTCAATCTATCTTATCATTCCCCATTTAAAGTTATGCCTCTAATCACCAAGGCAGAAAAGGTTAGAAGAGGCTATCATCATCAATCATTGTTTCTTCAAGGTTCTCATTCATTGCAATATCTTGCTCAAAGTTTTCAAGGAGAGCCTTCTCCTTTTATCTCGAAGGCTCCTCCTCCATCTTGTGATCCTCTCATAATAAAGGCATCAATCATTTTCTTGAAGGGAGCTTGTGATTCATCCCATGGTATCCCCTTCCTTATTTAAAAGGGAGGATCCTTGTTTCTTTCTCTTGTGTTAGATTTAGCCACTAATTCTTCTATTTTGTTCATTAGATTAGCTTTTCATTGTGCATTAGTTTATTTCTTCAAAATTACTATTAGCAAACTCATTTGCCATTTAGTATTTGTGATTTCAATATAACCTTTACTTGTTTCAACTGTCCAAACAAGCAAAGAACAACCTTTTAGGAATATCTAAAGGCATTGTGGGATTTCCTCTCACATCGAGCATCCATCATTGCTATGTTTCATTGAGTCATTTCCTATTGTTTCATTGAATATTGTCATAAGCTAGTGATCTTGTGTTTTGAGGTATCTATCATTTTGTGATTACAGGTATATTGGCATTTTACTTTCATTAGGAAGCAATATTGATATCATTATATCTCACTGAAGCTTTGCATTCTCATCTTGCATTTAAGATCTAATTTGCATCCTAAAATTTACCTCCAAGCCTAAGCTTGATTGATAGAAAGTTTTAGGGCCACCTTCTTCATCTAATTTGAGAAGTTAGACCCTCATTCGCGGTTAACACAGGTGACCTTGCAATCGTCAGGGCCACAGTCCCTACAACACTGGAGGCACTTGGGTAGTTAGAAGCAAGGGAAGGTTTCGTTAATAATGCCCTAGCTTTCTTCCCCAAACCTTCTCTCTACAACTTGTGTTTGTGACTGTTGACCACTAAAGTGTACCTGAAATTTTTTTGAAGACTCCATGCTCCCGAGGATGTGTCAGAGGCTTCATGTACCATCAAAGTTCACTATATCATCATATTTTTTTAACTCTATTTCTTTTTCTCATGTTGTACTTAGATTCCACAAGCCCTGCGAGAATAATGTAAAGTGATGCCAGTGTGATGAGTTGAGTCATGTAACAGGCCTAGGTAACTTGGGACCTTGTCATCAAGTGAGTTTACTCTGGAAGTTTTTTCTCACTTGGTTAATTATTAGGTGCTTACGAGGACTTAATAATTAATTGAGTTTTTTCCTCCAAGTATGAACCCAATGCCGGAGTGCGGCTTGATGGTAAGGCCTTGGGTGAGTCCTAGTGTCTAGAGTCATTGTATATTACCATATTAGATCACTCGTAAAATTTGGTGGAATTTGATTAGGTCTAGGGGTCGGTTTTTTAATTTTTAAAATTTCCCACGAGATAGAAATTTGAATAAAATCTGAATGTAAAATGTAATAAGTGATGTCTAGAAAAGTTGTATGGGGTATGTGTGCTCAAAATTACATCTGTCACCCCAACTTTCTACTATGACACACTTTGAGGGGTAAAAAATAAGCTCTAGACCCTTAAAGCAATGTTGCGAAAATCGTTATCATTGGCGAGGCGAAAAAATCGGAAAAAAGAACTAATATATAAGATGTGTAATATCATTTCTAGTGCTACATCACACATAACAGTGAATCATGTCCTGAATAGCAAGTCCCGACTCCTGAGTCCCAACTCAGCCTCAAAATATCAACAAAAAATATAATAATGTATATCATATCATGAGTCATAATGTCATATACAATGAAATGAATCAAATAATTAATACTATTGATTTCCTCTGCCCCTCTTGCGAGAAAATGCAATAGCTTTCCCTTTCCCTCTAGATGTAGATGCCAGTGGAGTTGCCAGTGGACTCTGCTGTGCTTTAGAAGCTGAAGAACTAGGAGCTACAGGAGGTAGACCACGTCTTTTACTGATGGTAGGGGTAGCTTGGCTAGGTGGTGTCACCTCCTCCTCCTCCTCCCCCTCTATGCCTTCCACTATCTCATGCTTTAACCAATCATCGACAGACTCCATGAGAGGCCTCTCGGCCTCAATCCTCCATGCAGCAATGGTGTCAATCCCATCCAATGAGATGGCCTCCATATCAGGTATTCTCTCAAGTTGCTTCACCCACAACCGAAGATTGTAGTAGACGTAGACTATGTCATTAAGTCGCTGGGTCTCCAACCTGTACAAAGATCATAATATAATAATTATAAAAAAATTTGTTTAATGAATTCAAAAAATTAATTGGAAATTTGGAATATTTTAAGTTTTAAGTTTAATCTGTCGCGTTTTCAAATACACTCCAGTTGCGCTTGCATCTTGAGGAGCTACATGTTTGGTCGAGATTTCGAATGGCAAGCTTTCGCAGATCTCTGGCACCATAGCAAGTCCACCATGCATCTACAACAAAAATACAAATAGGATAAACATAAGAAAAAAATGAAATTTGAAAGTTGAAGCAAAGTATGAAGTTATGAACTTGAAGAGACAATGAAATTTGAAAATACCTGGCATTGTAGTCTTCCTATCAGTTACATCCATCTCAAAGCCAAATGTGTCACCCGCCATCCTGTATATCTCCATTTCTTTGGAGATTTTTGCACGTTCTGCTGGAGATCGCACCATCCTCTGAACATAGGTTAAAAATCTATCCATGATCTCAACATCAAATAAGAACCCACGTGGGTAAAAAAATGCGGGGTTCAGGTAGATCCCTGCAGCATGAAGGGACGATGGAGTGTGTTGTTCCATCATTCATCAATCACTTCCCATAGGAGTTGTTTCTGAAACTCCTCATCTCCCTTATCATCATAGTAGGCCCGAATGGATTCTTTGGCCTTGTCCATGGCCTCATACAAATAGCCCATTGTAGGCTTCTCACCGTCAATTAATGGAAGAACCTTTACCAAAGGTTCAGTAACGGTGCACATCTCTTGCACTCCTGCCCAAAAGTCTTCTTGGTATGAAACTAATCTGCATATGGTTTCTCCCTCTGGTTTGCAGCTCATTGTCAAAGCACACCACTCCTCTGAAAGAAACATTCTCTTCACATCCCACATAGAATTCAAGAGGGATTGAAGAGATATGAAATTGGTGGCAAACCGTGTAATGGCAGGGCGCACCAACTCCTTGTTGTTGGTGAATTTTGTCGTCAAGCTAAGCACAAATGCATGATTATATATAAATTTTGTAATGCTTTTTGATGAGTAAACAATATCTTTGAGAAAGAAAATTTTTCCTATGCCCTCCAACATCAAATCAATACAATGTGCAACACAAGATGTTCAAAATAAAGTAGGATGCCTCTCCATAAGCATCCTGCCAGCAACAACATAATTTGCCGCATTGTCTGTTATGACTTGGACAACATGTTCTGCACCCATCTCCAAAATAAACACATCCAACAAATCACATAATAATTTTGCATCTTTGATATGAAAAGATGCATCAATAGATTTCATAAACATTGTCCCCTTGGGACAACTAACCAAAAAGTTTATAAGGGTTCCCCTTTTGGTTGGTCCAACCATCTGACATCACAGGGCATCTTGTACCCATGATGCCCTAAACTCCTCCAATCTTTTGGTGTAGTCAACCTTTTCCTCTTGAAGAATACGGCCTCTAAAGTCATCATAAGAAGAGATTTTGTACCCTGGGCCAATAGTTGCAATAGCATCAACAACAGGCTGAAAAAATGGATTATTCCTTGCAACGCTGAAAGGAATATCACTCCAAAGGAGAAACTTGCCCAACAACTTGTCAGCTTGTTCTTTCTCATTTTTTTAAGCATTGAAGTGATAGATGGTTGTGAATCAGGCATGGTTCTAAGAACAAAAAATGATGAGACAACGACAGGGTTGGTTCATCAGGTTCACCATATTCCCATAGAGGGTCCAATTTCCTTGGCATGTTTGTAAGTTGGTTGAACTCTTGAGTTTTAATGGAAGATGAAGTTTGAACTTTGAAGTTGAACCTATGGCACAATAAGAATTGCACGTTACAAAAATTAAAAAAAAAATTACATACATGACACAACACATTGAATTTTTGACAAACAAATAAAAAAACCTCAACTCAATCCAAAATGAAATCTCTCCACTCTATGCAACAAAAGTGAAAAAAAACCATCAAATCCACTAAAAAATCTTTGATAAACAATGGGTTATAGAAACCCAAGCAAAAACAAGAAAAAAACCAAAACGAAATGGCCAAATTTGGTGCCCATACCTGGAAACCATGGTTTGCTAGAGAAATTTGAGATAAAGACAAAGTTCTCTGGCTTGGGATGCTAAAATCTCTAGGCTTCCTCCTCCTCTGCCCTAGTAGACGCCTTCCAGGGTTCCTCTCCTCCTCAACTCTCAATCCACGCCGCTGTTTGTTCAAAATGACAAAAAAAATTCATGTTTTCCCTTATAAAACGCGCTGTCCGCCACCCCTGTGATAACTTCCCATCAAATCGCGATTATTTCGAAATTATTGCGCTTTTTTGAAGTTATCGTGATTATTTCACTGATTTTTTGGAAAAAAAAACTGCGTAGTAATCGGGTGAGTTTATCGGGGATTTGAAAAAATCGCGATTTTTTCATGTTATCGCGATTTTCACAACACTGTTTCAAAGCCCACTTTTCCTAAGTTTTGTGGAAATTGTGGCAATAAATTAGCCCAACAATTAAATAAATGGAGAAAAATAAATATCCACACATGCTCAAATGATGTGGAAATGAAGTGGAAATTCATTTAAAGGTCAAAGTTGAGTTACCAGGTGATGTGGACTCCACATAGCCACAGATCAAGCAAATCAATTTTTTTGTGGAGAAGACAACGAGTTCCAGTGACAAGATCCACGATTTGAAGAAGTTAACTCGAGCTTCAAGGAGATATCACGAGTTGACTTGAGATTGGATTACAGTTTACTCGAGTGAGGTGGAGAGTGGTCTCCTACCACTCCACTGCACTCTCCCACATGTACTCTCATCTAATTCAAGCTCCCTCATCAAGGATTGTGTGGGCCTCTAAGGAAGAAATCAAGTTGCCACTTGGTAAATTCGAATTTGCATGAAGGAGCATTGGAATTGTCACCCATTTGTCTTGGGATTGGCTCCCAAGCTTTTCTATAATAGAGCTATGGGCTCTCACTATGTAATTATTGTTACTAGTTATTGTGCTTGCAGAATTGCTGTTGCCTTGTATACTTTCAGAAATATCAATAAAGACTTTGGGGTTTCATTCATGAGGTGTTCCTCCTTTTGGAGTGTGATGAATTGTTAATCATTGGTATAATTCCTTTTACTCATGCTTTGATCTAATTTTTTTCTATATGCACTTGTAGATTTGTTAATGTAGAACTATCTTACACTGACATTTGATTTAGAAGTATGCTTTAGGTATAGAATGCTCTAGCTGTTTTCAAATAAATCTCTAGAGTTTTTTATCATTGTTTATTGCTAAATCTATATAAAACTAATTTTTGATTGAAGTTTTGTAGAGGGAACAATTTGTTGGGATCAAAGAATCAAGAGTGAGGGGAAGTCTTTGGAGAGACCAACCCACTCTTGATACATTCTCAATGGAGCTCTCATTTGTTCTTTGAGCCTTCATAGTCTTATCTTGCATAGTGGCTTTGCAGGGGTTTCGGGACATAGCTTGTACACAAGCCAAGTACTTTTAAATTTAAATCACTTTTATTAAACGGTGTCCTCCAATTGCTTTCATTTGCTATCTATGAGCTTAAAATGACTAATCAAAGAGGATAGTTTACTTACATTCTTTAGGTTAGTCCTTTGTAAATTATAATCGTGCGTATACAGTTCATCTAACTGATTTTTGTCCACTAATATTTTTCTTGTTTTGTAGCCCATATTTGGAGGATTTGATAATTCATTTGGAGCAGATTTTTTAGGGACATTTTCTACAAACTCATAATAGGTGTTTGTAGGACCCATTGGCGCATGATTGGATCATTTCCCAAGGAGGCCATGAGCATTTGGAGTCTCTCATTTTCTGCAAGGCTGAGTTCATTTGAAAGTTGCACATAAAGCTAGGTCATGGGCCCCTCTTAAGGCTGATTTCCCCTTGTAATTTTCAGATTTCGAGGAGGTCCCATTAGCTACTTTGGTTGCCAAATTTTCACATTGTACAAGAAGGAGAATCTAGCTCTTATAGTTCCAATTGTGTAAAAATTTCTCCTTCATCTTTTGGGCAGCCTTTTAAGGCCTTCTCCTCATTGTAATACCTCTAATAAAATAATCTTATTGGGCTTGAGGGAGCTTGGGATTCATCCCATGGTATCCCACCTCTTCATTTAGAAGGAAGACTCTTGTGGGTGGATTGATTTGCATTCTTAACTTTCACAATTTATTTTCTCTTGCATGCACTTTCCATTTGCTAATACTCATTCACACATGGTAAATTTTGGGAATTAACACAACCTCAAAACTCCATTTAATTTACTAAATTAAGTTTGCTCCATTTTTACTTCAGTTTTGCATTATTCATTTCATTGTTGATTTGAGCTACAAGTTAATGCTTTACTTTGAGCAAATCTTTCTTTACATGCAAACACTCTACATTCTTGGCAAACTTTGATTTAGTTTATTAATTCATTTCCATTAAGCTTGGTAAATTGTTTAATGACTACTTGAGTACATGCTTCATTTTTGTCAACTTTTGCTACATTGTTACTTTAAGTATTGTTGATATTTCCTTGGAGCATTATATTGCCATTGTCTACTTGAAATAATTTATTTTTCAAACAACTTACTTGCATCATTTTAATTCACTTGCTCACATTAAGCTACCATTTTTTTTACTTTGAAGTCATTGGTGCAATTTTACTTTGGGTATTTCCTCATTTATGGAAGCATTGCCATCAAGATTTCAAATTTGGAGAGAAAATAACTTATGTGCATCTCACTTAGACAAATTTTATTGCTAATTAGCATTTCTAAAAATAACCTCCAACTTAAGTTGGTTGTATAGACTCTAGGGACCCTCCACCCCTATTGACTCCTCATTGTGAGATCCAGATCCCCGGGCGAGGATGAGGTTTGGGGATTGGAGTTCAATTGAAACTTTGCTTTAGAATACAACTAATAAAATAAATCAAGAGCATCTTCACATCACATTTTCACTTTACTTGCAATACAACTCTCCTATGTATGCTATCTTGAATTTATTTGAGTTTTATTTGCAAATATTATTTTTTTCTCGAGAAGCATTTGCTTTATATTGCAAGTATTTGGATCTTTTACTGTTGCCACTATTTGCTTTCTTGTACTTGGAATATCCGTTGGTGCAACTCTATTTTCAGGTTATTTCGTATGCTTGTTGCTTTGATGGTTATTTAGCTCATGAGTAATTGGTGTCATTATCTTGTCATTTGAGCATTTACTTTCAAGTACTATTTCCTTTGTAGTTGCAATTGATGTTTATATGCTCATCTTGATCTAATATTTGATTTTGTAGGATTGTATATCATTGTATCTTGATTTTCATTTTGAGCAAGCAAGTATCATTTTCTTTGAGGCATTGGTCTATACTTTGAATACATCATTGAATAATGCTCATATATTATATGCTTGTTAACATCTTGGAGTCAAGTTATTTTTTGATAAACATCTCTCTCTAACTTTAGTCTCCTAGAAATTCATTTTTCTTTATTAACTTTCTTTTAGGGACCACCCCCCTTAGCTTTAACTAGGAGAGAGCTTAAATGGAGAGAGTTGGGAATAGGTGACAACCCCATCTCTTAATTTTGCCACCAACCATGCCTTGTGGGGTTAAGGGTTTTTTCTCACTAACTTAGGTGTGTGTGCAAGATGCAACAACAGTGACTAACTTCAAAACAATTGAGAAGAATGATTCATCTAGATTAGACATTTAACTAAAAGTAATAAAGATCTTGCATTCCACCTAGTTTAGTTTTGCATTCCATCCTTCTAACTTTTCATCTCTTATTGCATAACTATCATTGTGGCAATTATATCTTCCTTGCAATATTGTATCATTGTCCTTGTACTCATCTTTGGTTATATTGCTCATTGTCTATTTACATTGTCATTCTTATCTTCGACATTTTTTTGAAAGTACAAGCTATTTCTATTGTGCAAGTTATTTTTATTTGCTCATATTTGATGTTGTGCCATTTCTAACACTTCTTGCAGCATTGTTGTTATTGTAACTTGAACATCTATTTACTTGCAAGTCTCCAAATTTCCATTAAGCATCATTAAGGCACTGGTCTATTACATTTACATCTTATATCTGCCTCATTGATCTTAATTGAAATCGATTTTAAAACATTGCTTATAAACTTTTAAACTTGTTCTAATTAATAATCAAGTTGCATTAATAACAATTGCCTTGCCCTCATATCTCCTAGACTTGTTGTTCCAACAAGTTTCATCCTTTAGTTTTCACCTTTTAGGGACTACCCCCCTTGACTTGTCTAGGAGAAAATTTAATAGAGTGAATAGGGATTAGAGTGACAACCCCTTCTCTGAGTGTTGCGCCTTAGGTGTACACTTTAGGTGACAACAGGGTCAAACCCCTTCAAGTGGTGGGGCCGACTTGTCCAATTGAAGCTGACTAGGACAACTGGAAAATAAATAATTTCTCTTTCGATTTTGATCATGAAAATACCGATCGAAGCTACCATTTTCCAACACTCTTTAAATTCAAATCATCAAAATGCTTAAACATTTCATGACACTTGAAATAAGAGTATCCAAAGTGCATTTTGTCTCAACAAGAATCTTTAAAAGGATCTTCTTTAGATTCCGCCGAGTTAATAGCCAAGCTTCTCAAAGGTTGAATAACTTCTTCAAAAGATTATCATGGCAACAACTTGTCTTATTGGCTTAGGAAACCCTATGTTCATTCCAATATCCTTTCTTAACTCCCTCTGAATCAGAGAGGAACTTTCTTGTTGAATTAGTTAGAGATTAAATCAAAATTACAATATTTCTAAAGTTTTGCACCACTTCTTAGTTAATACAATCATAATCATAATGGTGCAATGCAAGATATATCTCTGTAGTACAAGGTACGTGGCAGTAGGGACTTGTAACTTTAGGAAATCACTTTATTGAACTCAAAGGAAATGTCCATATCATATTTAGTAAACTGAACACACTTAGTCCATTGTCCAACCAAGGATTATACTGATGTGATTGCTTCTTCCAATACTAAGGTGGCTTACATGCTACACATTAGCAGGTGTATACAGTGCTTTGATCTAAGTAGTTCACAATATTTCAAAATACATTTGAATTTTCATTCTTCAGGGAATACTGAGATCAACCCTTACTTTATCAAATTGGAGATCAATACAGACTTTTCAACCAGACTTATACTTGGTCTTCATTGACAAAGATATTTAATGTTTACAAGTGATCATTGAGGTCTAAGAACGTTGCGAAGGAATACTTCGAACAAGATAATGGTGATGATAATGAGGCATCAAGCTTCAGACTTAGCGTCCGAACATCTCAGCATTATAGTCTGCTTTGCATGGGAACCTTTTCAAACTAGGAGCCATACAATATGTCTTGTTGATGTATCTTTTACTTGAAATACTTTAATCTTTTCAATTGTGAAATGCCATTACCACTAAAGCATCTTAAGAGAGGCTCCTTTCTGAGACCAAAAGGCACAATGCCTTCGGAATTCACCTTGTGCAAACAAATTTTAGTAGGCCTGAGGCACAAGAGTAAACTACTAGATTTTCCACAAAGGTATTTATGAGGCTTGTAAGTTGTGACCTAGTCCTGAAGCTCCTCGACCCCCCTGAGGCCTCTTGACCCCCTGTAACTAGCCCTGAGGTAACTTTGACCTCTCCAATTGAGATCTCTCGGCTTCTGAGGTTACTTCCTACGATTCTCGGCCTTGTACCAGGGCTGCGACCTGGCCTTAGGCTAGCTATGACCCTCTTTATGCTTCTGTTTATGGGATTTTGATCATAGAGAGGATTCAACCCTCTTCTAGGGCACAAACAAAAGACTCCAATGAATATTCTCCCCTTATAGTCAATCTTGTTTTCAAAAACCAGCTTTCTCTTTGGCCACACTTACACCATTACTTTGATACCGTGTTGATTTTTCAAGGATTTCCTAATTTAATAATTACTACTTATGATTTCTTATATTAATCTTTCTTGCATTCACATTCATGATAAAGCAATTACACAGAAGATCTCAACAGTAGAAACAAAAGGGCAGTAGGATCATAATGAGACAACCAAACAAGAGACACAAGAATTTTACCCTGGGAAAACCCACTTGGGGGAAAAACCCAACAACCTTTTTCTTAGAGAAATTATTCAATTCAACAGAGATACATCTAATTCTTCAAGTCCAACATAAAGTCAAACTGACTAGTAACACAACCTTGGTCACACCTAGTCAAACTGTCCTCTAGACAAGTCAATCTGTTGCCCAAACAATTCGACCTTGTCTGATTTGCTAGGGCTGAAATTTGGCCTACTTCTACGCCCAAAAATCTTGGTCTTGCTGCGTTGGTATGCCCATAAAATCTACCTCAGGTCTGTCCTTACTCTGCCTTAGATTTGTCCTATGCTCTGCCTCAGATCCATCCTTTTCTCTCTGCCTCAGATTTGTCCTTTTCTCTTTGCCTTAGATGGTGATCCGAATTCCCTTTTCAGGAGGAGGTTGAAGCCTTTATATATAGTCTTCTAGGAGGAATGGGTGCCTCTATAAGCTGGGCCGACTTGAACACTTGGAAGGCCGAATTGATATTTTGGAGCCAAAAAATCAATTTTAGAAATTCAAAATTCCCTCTCTTTTGAAGCTAACATGAAGAACATGTCTTACATATATTTGAAGGGCTAAAACATTTAACTATGAAGACCGACCATAGCTACAAAATTCGATACTAGTGTCTTCATAGGCTCTAGAGCAAGCTTTATGTTTGGCATCACCCTTCATTGGGCACATTTTGCAGGCTTTCCATGTTGTTATGCTTCTTGCTAGTACCATAATAGGGCTTGGTCTCGATGGTTAGAGCATATTATGCAGTCTTACTTGTGGTCCAAGTATGGTGGCCAGAGGGTTTTTCAATTGGTGTCTTGGTATGTTTGTACTATACCCAATGACGAGGCAGGACTTGGTCCCATTGACGTTGTGACTCAGGGTTGCATCCTTGTGGCCAAGTGGGTAGTGAGATACTTGGAGGGTTCCACCCCTTGGAAAATTTAGTTTGAACATAGGGTGATGGTTGTTCAACATTTTGTTTGGGTTAGAGGGGTTTATGGGTTATGTGATGGTACTTATTCTCCCCTCTTTTTTCAGTTCTTCGGTTCCCTTATTCTCCAGATTATTTGGTCAGCTTTTAGGGGTTTTGCAGGTTCGGCCTGTTAGCATTGGGAGGGCAGTAGAGTTGAGTGGGATCTAGCCAGTAGGCCCATTTGGAGCTGGTGGTTTCAGGGGTCCTGTGTTGTGTAGCTGCCCTATTTTTAGGCTGCTAGGTTGAGTAAGAAAGGCATTTTATTTTGGAGATGTTTGTGGGATTCTTCTCCTGGATATGGGTGGTGTTCTCTTGCTTAGAAGTTTGGGTTCATTGCCCTTGGCCATCCTATTATGGAGTTCAGGAGCCTTATACTAATACTAGAGGGTGACGTGTTCAAAATGAACTTAGGGATGCCAAGGCCTTTTTGGAGAGATTGGGGTTGGAGTTTTGGTTGGTTTCTTTCTGAGTATGATGTGAGGCAATTGTATTCAGTGCTTCAGCAATGACTTTTGTTATCCTTGGTTCTTAATGCAAGTAGGGTGTTTGTTGTTGCTGAGGATAGATCGGTGTGTTAGCATCACAATTTGTGGTCTGTTCAGCTTTCTTATAAGCTAAGGGATTTTGCTTGGCCACTGATCTATTAGGGGATCCCATATAAGGCTTGACTAGCCAAGATTCAAGAGTGGGCTTTTAGATGTGCTGTGGTTGGTTTGTCACTGCTTAGAGACAACAAAGCATGTTTTTGGGGATTGTCCGTTTGCCAAATATTGCTGAAGTCATGTTAAGGATCAATATTTCGATCTCTTTCTAGATAGGGTGCATTGGCTTATAGCAACACCTGGGCATGGCCTTTTTCTTGTGCGTACTACTTTCTCGGGGATATAGTAGTTCTTGTGGATCTCAACTTTGTTTATCATTTGGAAAGTTAGGTGTAAGTTTGTTTTGAGAATGAGCATAGCTCATTGTCTGCTTTTTGCTTGGTGTGGCGGGATGAGATATACCATCATCTGCTGGCTAAGGGGGCCCTATTGATCAAGGATGCCCAATCTCTTGAAGACTTGATCACACTGCCTACTCTGATTATATTTCGTTTTTAGTTGTTCTTCAAAAATGCTTATGATGTTCATTGTATATACCCTTCAAGTTTTTGTATCACTATATGTAAATATTTTTCTGTAAATATAAGACATGTTTTAAAAAAAAGTTTCTTAATTCATTATTCTATGTTCTAATATTTTCCTAGGGATTCCCCTTGAAACGAGTGTGCACCAGCTTCGAAGTGTGGGAGGAATACTATTGATAGTACTTTTTGTAAGGAGTCCTTCTACCTACATTGGGAAGTTTTCCAAGGGACAACTTCAAGTGATAACATTTTTCGTATTGTTGCTGTAGAGTGAAGACCAACTTCTTGGGAGCAGTAGCTTGGGCTACATGACATACTGGAGAGCAACACCTGTCTTGAAGATCTCATTGTTTACCCATCGAGTTCTTGAAGGATCAAGACACTCTAGACTTCCAAAGAAGATGTTTTCAAATTGACCTTGGTAAGAAATACGGTGTCTCATGCTTTTCAATTGGCACAATAGATGGTTGATGAAAACTTTAATAAGACAATTTAAAAAGTAGATATAATAATAGGGCATCTCCTTAGTCCTCACAAATCGTTTGGGGAATCTGACCAAAGACATCAATCACTTGCTCCTTTAGCTTTTGCTCGAGTTGAAGAATATTGCTCTTTATTCTTTTTTCTTTCTAGTGTATTGCATGCAAATTTCCTCATAGAGAGGGATGCTTATGGTGTTTTACCTATTGTTTTAAAAGTTGGAATCGACCGAGTGTCAGACAGGATTTGGATTCAAAATTAGTCTATAACTCGGTTTATGAGCCGGCTTTCTAAAATTACATATGGTATGAAGATTTTAATTATATACATATATTCATTTACATGAATGTAGATCTAAGGTTCCAAACAATTAGAGACGAAATATGCAAACTTTGTTCATGTACATACCCTGTAACGGTCAATGTAACAAACTGGCATTGAGTGCAATACTTATCTAAAACAAAATATATAAACAGTGAGGCTCTAAATGGCATATAGAGGTCAAAAAACAACATGCTACAAGCTAGTAGCCTACTCCATATCATTTATCGAATGTATTTTAGGGTTCATGGTTGGGAAGGTTATTAGTTTTTATTTTTAAAAAATAATGGCTGTATTGGTTATTTGAGTATATTGAACAGTCATGTCTCCAATGTCCATGGAGGTTAATGTTAGATCATCAAAAAGTTGAACAGGTATTTCTTTAAGTTGATTTGAGTCGGTTCTTTTGTGTTTTCAGTTAGTTTCTGCGTGTTTGCTTTGGAGTTGGCAAGTGTCTATGACATTGCAGCTTTGATCACCAAAGAGGGTCAAATTCAATGTACTTCACAGAAAATCAGGGGTTCTGGTTTCATGTTTGAGGCCAAGAATTTGTTTCATATCTGGTCTTGAAAATTTGTAGGTACATAAGATTTCAATCTTAGGTGTTTTCTCGATCTGCTGTTAGAAGTTGAGTCAAGTAAAAAATTCAATGTTGAGGTCTACTTACAGTTTTTTAGATGTATCATGTGCAAGCAGCACTAGGAGATATTGAGTTCTACGAATTCCACTGGGGGATGCTTTACCCAAGTTGGAGTCGCTGTTGACGCTGAATTTTGCTACTTCTTGGTGTAGAGGATCTAGCACAAGCAACAGATTTCTTTGATACTAAGGTTTAAGGGCAGGAATGGATTGCTTGATCTGTAGGAAAAAAAGGCATCTGTTTTGGTTGCTTCAACGCTGATTTCAAGATTGCTTGCTCAACAGGTAACCTAAATCTCAGGCTAGTTTCAAGATGGAGATTTTGATGCATGATTGTTGATTGGTCTGGCAGAGATTGGACATCATACCAGCACAGTTAAGCATGCAATGTCACCTGATCATGTCTTTTTCAGAGATTGTAACAGAAGTGTATGGCGCGTATTTGAAAAATTTAGACCTGCAGTAGAGACTCATTTTCCATATGATTTTCAGCTTCTAGGAACTTATCTGAGCTTTTTATGATGATATCAGCTGCTGCTTAGAGTGCTTTTTTAGGGCTGACTGTGTTGGTTCTTTTGTGACTGAGTTGAGTGCTTCCCTTTCTCTTGTTTCAGTGATTCATGCACCCTTCAGTTTGGAGATAAGAGAGACTTGGAGTGCTGTTTCGTGTTCTAAAATCAGTCATCATGGTTCCTATTTTACTGCTGTTTTTAGATCCCCTCTCACGTGCTTTCTTCATGATAATTGTGGCGATCTTATCCTTGCTATTTTGAGTCTATTCTTGTGTGACATCCCCTGGTTAATAGTTTCCCATTGTAAATAATTGTAATGGATTAAAAGGCTGAAAGAAAGGGACACAGATTCCAGATTGCTTGAGGAAGGAGGTGCCTTAAGGGATGGGTTGTTTTAAATATCATTCCTGGTTGGCTGAGTGGTTTTAAATGGGCTGACTGTGCCATAAATTAACTGAAAGGAGAAAGGACAGGCCCAGGTGTCCTTTAGTTCCAACAACAAGCAATAAAAGGACAAAAAAAACTTAAAGATAGCATGGGCTGCGCTGTCCTGGGTGGTTGATTGACATGGAGCTGGAAAGAAGATAGATGGTTAGACTATTTGGAATTGCTCACACTCTCATGCGCACGCACATCGTAAAGGGAATAGCGCAACAAGAAAAATCCCTCTAGAGGTGGAGGTGAAAGGGCAGAGAAGGCATCAATCAAAGATTGCAATAATCAAGCTCTGGAGAGATTAAACCAGCTGAAGAACCCTCACAGAGGCTTTTTGGGTGAAAGCATAGAGAGCAGTGGCTTTCCAGTATGGCTGAAGAACCCACTAGAAGCTTGTGGATTGCTGAGCCTGCTGGATCAGGAAGAGTCACTCTGTTGGATAAGGTTGTCATTGATGTCAATATGAAATCCTAAGAACCCTTGCTCTTGCCCTATACCCTAGCTCTCATAAATCCCTAAAACCTAATTGTTTGGTAGAAACCCTAGCACAAAACCCTAATTCCTAATTCACATGATTCCTAATTTACTTGATGCAAACCCATGATGAAACCCAAACCCATGATTTTCTTAATAAGCCCTAACATAAAACCTAAGACAATTATTCTCAAAAACATTTTTACTACCCTTCCCAATCACTAAACCTATTGGCAATAAGTATTGGTTAAATAAAGTCTCCCTAATCATCTACACATCGACTACAAAACATGATTGTCCATCGATAAATAAAACTAAATCAAGTCGGCTCCAAGCACTTACAGGTCGACTCTTCAATAAAATGTGATGTTTCACCCCCTTGCAAATGGTATAAATACAAATCAAAAACCATTCGTTGAGGAGGATCATTTGCAGAGCATATAAAAGACATATATAAAGTGAAGAACAAGGAGAATAAGTTCACATCTCGTGAACTTGGAAAGCATAAATAAATACAAAGTGTGGAGGCATACTTCTGAAAAAATTATTCAAATTTTCTGTGGTTTAGACCTGAACTCCTGTGGGAAAACAATTTCGAGTTCTGAAATATTCTAAGGCTAATCTTCGAGGATCGGTGGAGCACTTATGATATTCGAACTTTAGATCTGTGGACGCATCTTGATACCTCTGTTGTAGATTTACTGGTAACACCTATTGCGGACCAATGGAGATTCATTACAGAACTATAACAACTTGTGGATTTGTGAAAATATTGCAGATTAGTGGAGATTTATTACAGACCTATAACGACTTATGGATTTGTGAAGACATTGTGGATCAATGGAGATTTGTTGCAGACCTATAACAACTTGTGGACTTGTGGAGACATTGCAGATCAGTGAAGACTTCTTGTTATAGGCCTACATTATTACTCTTCATTGCAATCCGGTGGAGACATAGAGGAACTGTGCTGGAACTTTTTAGATACACCTCCGAGCACATTTTTGAACATGTGAAGAAAGATTACCCGAAACCTTGAAAACACAGAATAACGTTGTTTAATAGATCTTGCTTGGAAGCATTAGAGGAAATTTTAGCCTAAAAGTGGTTTCCTAAGGAAAAATAATAAAATAATAGTTAAAATAATAAAATAAGAGTTATGAATTTTGGAGGGAAAAGAACAAAACTACTTTTTTTACTTGTATTTTTGGCTTATCTCCTTATTGATTTATCCAAATTTCAAGTGCAGACACTCATTGGATGCGGAATTAAGTTCCACATCTAATGAGTACCCATTATGCATACTTTTGAGAAGACCCACATTGATAAAAATTGAAGGTACATTAAAAAATCAAATTGAACACGTTTTTTTAATGTATCTTCAATTTCTATCAATGCGGGTCTTCTCAAAAGTATGCATAATGGGTACTCATTGGATGTAGAATACAAGTAAAAAAAATAGTGTCTACACTTGAAATTTGGGTAAACCTATTAGGAGATATGCTAAAAATACAAGTAAAAAAAATAGTTTTTCTTATTTTCCCTCCAAAATATTTACATTTACCTCTTTTTAAATTTAAAAGATTTTGATTGGTTTACATATTGTTACATGGAAATTATGTGAAAATTTCATGGGCACTTTTAGGATGAGATTTCCTCTAATGTTTGGAGCCACAACACTTTGTAGACCTGAAGTATTTTTGATCTGAAGAATACATTGAAAAACATTGAGTAAGTCATTAATTCAAATTTTATTCTTAATAAGTTGGAGTTTGATAGGATTGGTGTCCTCGTTGTTTATCAAGTTGGAGCCTGGTGGGATTGGTGTCTTGATTATTTATCAAGTTGGTGCATGAGATTGTTTAATAGAGGATTGGAGTCCTCATCCAAGATTGGGGTCTTGGAATTTTTTTTGTAAAGGTTGGAACCTGAGGATTGGAGTCCTCATTACTTTTGATTAATAAAATCATTTTCATTTGTCGCTTCTATTCTGGTTCAGTTTGTGATAAAATCTTAATTGCCATTAATAATAATTAAAAGAAACACTGATTCACCTCCCCCCCTCAATATTTCCAACAATTGGTATCAGAGCCAGTTACTTCATAATCAACCTAATAGCTAGAAGAAGGATTTTAAGTCACAATGGCCAGTAAGGATGCAGGAAAGGTCCCTTAATTTGATGGCACAAATTTTGCTTTCTGGAAAGTTAGGATGAAGTTCTACTTGATGTCTCTTGGAGTGGAAGTATGGCAATTAGTCACTATTGATTTGGGGTAGCATCGGATGTGCTCTAGCCACGAAATTTGGTGGAGAGGTTGGGGCACATGAGATCTCTAATACCCAGAAAGGGTGTGGGCAGATTCTAAACAGTTTGAGAAATATTAAAATAATTAATATTTTTAATGGAGTCCCTAAGTCTAAACTTAGGGAAAATAAAATATTAATGTGTATTAATATAAAACTGTGTTAGAATGGTCCAAAAGTCATGGATCGAGCCAGACCTAATCTTAGTCGTTGATTAGGGACTTAATCTCGGTCGTTGATATGTCAACAAGAAAAGTATAAGAGGAGACTTGAGGGTCACTTGGAGAGTACACCAAATAATCAATCATTCTATTCTCTAGAGCGGGGTTTGCTAAGAGAGATAGAATCAGTGATCAAAGTTGCAGCTGAGGGGTAGTGAGTACAGAGAAACAGAGAGGCAGAGATAGTGTCAGGAGATCAGCGCAGGAGCCAGAGAGAGTGACGCAAAACCAACCAGGGCTCACGTAGGGCCACGTAGAGGCAGCTAGGAGTTGCGCAGTGCTTTAGAGAGGCCAGCATTGCTGATGCAGAGGGCCAGAAGGCTGATGCAGGCCCATTCAGGGAGACGCAGGGCCAGCGCTGGGCAAAGAGAGGTTGATGCAGTCCAGAAACGCAGACACTGGGGTTTCTGGGGCAGATTGGAGTTAAGGAGCTACCGGAGGGTTTATACGGGGTTTCAGCCAGGACATTTGTCTCAGACTGAGAGGTACTACTGCCAAGGGAATTCTCTGTTGGGTACGCCGGATTTGGCACCCGGATTGTACTATGAAATTGCTTAATAAGAAAACCCTTAGATAGCTGCACTGGTTTTCCCGCATTGGGTTTTTCGGGGACATTGATCCAAAAATAATGGTGTCATTTTGTGTCCTTGTTTCTGTTTCCTTCAATTGATGATCTGTAATATGTTGAGCATGCACTAGTGTTTATTTTCAGTGCTTACATTGTAAATAACTTGTTAACTAACGAAACAAGTAGGTAGGAATAAATCAGTAAAGTGCATGGAGGGTTTCTAATTGGTAGACTTAGAGAAACTTCAACACGGTATCGGAGCGTGGTTGCAGATCACAGGAGAACTGAGGACATTAGCCGAGTAGAGCAACAACAGTAGAAAACAGCTGTCCCGAGTGACATAAGTTGTTCCTAGCAGAGAAGCAGCAAGGAAGGGGTGATGCAGTGCCTATGTCATCAAGTTCGAGCCAAGAAGAGGCAGTGCAAAGGCTAAGGGAGGCAAATACAAGCTCACACAGAGGCCAGGAGGGCTAACGCAGTTGGCTGAGGAAGTTGATTTGCTGGTGTTGGGATTGTGCAGGACCTAGGAGTTCTAACCTTCAGGTTGCTAGGGTCTAGGAGGCTGTGGGTAAGTTGCAGAGTGGAGCTGGTGGGGTACTGTAGTCAGAACAATACCTAACAGGCCAAGGCCAAGGTATAGGGATTGCTTCTGAGGCAGATTTCTAGCCAAGGAATCTGGATCAGTGTCGCTGTTGCACAGACGATCAGAGAGGGGCCACTTGACGTTGGCAGAAGGATTTCCAGGTGGGAAATCGGGACTCAGAGAGAGTCCAGAAGAGAATTTCCAGACGGGAAGTAGAGAGACTCAGTAGGAGTTGAACCGAGAACTTCCAGGCAGGAAGTAGAGAGACTTAGCAGGAGTCGAACTGAGAACTTCCAGACGGGAAGTAGAGAGACACAGCAGGAGTTGAACCGAGAACTTCCATGCAGGAAGTAGAGAGACTCAGGAGGAGTCGAACACAGAACTTCCAGACGGGAAGTAGACTCAGGAGGAGTCGAACAAAGAACTTCCAAACAGGAAGTAGACTCTGCAGGAGTCGAATAGAGAACTTCCAGGCGAGAAGTAGAGAGACTTGAAGGAGTAAACAAGAAGAGCAGATAGATGGCCATGAATGGGCTGAGGGTTCAGGACATGTTGGACGAGGCATCCAACTTTGTCATCTGGAAGGCCATGATCCTTTTTGTTTTGTGTGCCATGCGTGCACACACACCACTTGAACGGAAGTGGGGAGACATCGAGCTGTAGTCAGGTGGACTACAAGCGATGAAGGGCAGGATCCTCGAGGTACTCAGCCTCTTGGATTATACCTTGTTACGGGAGCCCCGAAGAGGAGTAGCAAGACTGGCGAAAGTGGGTAGAGAGGGATGCAGATGAAGCGACAGAGAGAGCTACAGTGCAGGATCCCCAGGACAACGCGAGGCTAGCAGGCTGCAGCAGTGCGAGATGCACGTGAGTGTTGCACTAGTGCAGGATGGCACAGAGAGGTGTGCAACGGTGCGAGATGCAGGGAGTTGTTGTAGCAGCGCAGAGGTCAAAGAGGAAGCACTTGTCAGCGGCAGAAGGAGCTTCAGCATCAGCAAGTGTCTCTAGCCCAACAGAGAGGTCAGAGTTGGGAGATCAATTACTTACTTCTTAGTAACTGAGTTGCAGTGCAGTAGTGGGCATCACGATGCAACATGATGAGAGGAGATGCAGTGCAGATGCAACAGTGGCAGTGGCAGAGCCATGAGCAGCAGCATAGATGCAGAGGGAGTTGTCTTATAGATGCAACAGTGGCAGTGGCAGAGCCTTGGGCAGCAATACAGGATGTAGCAGTGCAGAGGATGATGGGCAGCAGGCCTAGCATCAGCACAGGGACCGATGCCAGATGATCAGGGTGATACTCAGTGAGGAGTATTGCTAGAGGGAGTGTTGATTTGGGGTAGCATCGGATGTGATCTAGCAACGAAATTTGGTGGAGAGGTTGGGGCACGTGAGATCTCCAATACCCAGAAAGGGTTTGGGCAGATTCTAAACAATTTGAGAAATATTAAAATAATTAATATTTTTAATGGAGTCCCTAAGTCTAAACTTAGGGAAAATAAAATATTAATGTGTATTAATATAAAACTGTGTTAGAATGATCCAAAAGTCATGGATCAAGCTAGATCTAATCTTAGCCGTTGATTAGGGACTTAATCTCGGCCGTTGATATGTCAACCAAAAAAGTATAAGAGGAGGCTTGAGGGTCACTTGGAGAGTACACCAGATGATCAGCCATTCTATTCTCTAGAGCAGGGTTTGCTAAGAGAGATAGAATCAGTGATCAAAGGTGCAGCTGAGGGGCAGTGAGTACAAAGAGACAGAGAGGCAGAGATAGTGCCAGGAGATCAGCGCAGGAGCCAGAGAGTGACGCAGAACTAGCCAAGGCTCACGCAGGGCCACGCAGAGGCAGTCAGGAGCTGCGCAATGCTTCAGAGAGGCTAGTATTGTTGACGTAGAGGGCCAGAAGGCTGACGCAGGGCCTCCTGAGGCTGACGTAGGCCCATTTAGGGAGACGCAGGGCCAGCGCTGGGCAGAGAGAGGTTGACACAGTCCAGAAAGGCAAATGATGGGGTTTCTGGGGCAGATTGGAGCTGAGGAGCTGCCGAAGGGTTTATCCGGTGTTTCAGCCAGGACATTTGTCTCAGATTGAGAGGTACTACTGCCACGGGCATTCTCTATTGGGTAAGCCGGATTTGGCACCCAGATTGTACTCTGAAATTGCTTAATAAGAAAACCCTCAGATAGCTACACCGATTTTCCTGCATTGGGTTTTTCCGAGGACATTGGTCCAAAAATAACGGTGTCATTTTGTGTGCTTGTTTCTGTTTCCTTCAATCGATGATCTGTAATATGTTGAGCATGCACTAGTGTTTATTTTCAGTATTTACATTGTAAATAACTTGTTAAGTAACGGAACAAGTACGTAGGAATAAATCAATAAAGTGCATGGAGGGTTTCTAACTGGTAGACTTAGAAACTTCAACAGTCACAAATGGATATAAAATTCCATTTCCTCTGCCAATAGATCAAGATGGGAGGAAAGCTTATATAACAAATGTTAGGGTCTTGAATTCTATAACAAGTGGACTATTTGATTCAGAATTCACAAAGGTTATGAACTATGAATCAGCTAAGGAAATGTGGGACAAGCTCATTAGCATTTATGATGGAGATACCAAAGTCAAGAGGCAAAACTCCAAACTTTTAGAAGACAATTTGAAAGTCCAAATATGAATGAAGAAGAAGACATCGCTGCTTATTTTCTCCGAGTAGATTAAGTTGTCAACTCACTCAAAGGTCTAGGTGAAGACATTGAGGAGAAGACAATTGCTCAGACAGTTTTGAGATCACTTTCAGACCGGTTTGATTCCAAAGTTAGTGCCATAGAAGAGTTGAAAGACTTAGGCACCTTATCAATGGATGAACTTCATGGAATTCTCATTGCATATGAAATGAGAAAAGGAGTCTCAAATCCCCAAGAAGTTGCTTTCAAGGCCTCAAAAGCATCAAGAAAAGGGAAAAGTTGTAATTACAACGGTGATGATTCAGATGTTGAGACAAAATTGGCACACTTTTTGAAGAAGCTAAGGAAAGGATCCAAACTCAAAGCTAAGTACCCTCTCAGGATCCAAACTCAAAGCTAAGTACCCTCTCATTTGTTTTAAATATGTTAAAATAGGACATTATGCTGCAAAGTGTCCCTTCAAAGATCATAGTGATGATGAAGGTGGATCCAAAAGAAGGATAGCCAAGAAGAAAGGTCCAAACAAGAAAAAATTCTTCTCCAAACAAGAAAGTGATGATTCTGATGAAGATGAACCTAAGAAAAGGTTATTCAAGAAAGGGTCAAACAAAAGGAATTTTTTCTCTAAACAAGATAGTGGTTTTGATGAGGAAGATGACTATGAAGGAAGTAGTGTGGTATTGTTCATGACATTTGCAAATGATACTAATGAACCTGAAGAAGAAGAAGAAGAAAATGTGGATGATTTGTTGATTAGTGTTATTGAAGAAAATGAAACACTAAGAAAGAAGATCATCTCTCTCAAAACTGAAAATGAATAAGCAAAGAGGAAAGAAGAAATCTTGAATAACAAACTAAAGGAATAAGAAGAAGTCTGTGAAAAATTAGAAGCAAAAGTTGTCTTTCTAAAAAAGGAGCTGAATCAGGTCAATAGAAGTTTGCAAAGCTCTCAAACCCTTGATGTCATCCTAAACACTCAAAGACCACAACATGATAAATGAGGGATTGGCTACACAGGTGAATCATCAAACTTAGAGAACACTAGCTCTCATCATGTAGAAAGGACAAAAAGCTATCCTGATGCTCTTTGCAATTATCCAAGAGGAGAAAAGTAGTTCTGTCGAAGTCAAAGATCTCCTTACAATAATCTAGGAAATGAGAAGAAGTATTTTCTAGAAAAAGATGTCACATCAAGCCAAGACTACCCTAACAAGTATCGAACCATTTTTCTTGGTCATTGTTTCTTTTGTAAAAATTTTGGTCACTAAGCTAAGCATTGCAAGGCTTATAGAAACAATAAGGATGATAATTCAAGAAGATATAGGACCAATTTCCCAAATAAATCTGTTGATCGATGGAAACAAGATCAGATCAAGACCTATAACTCATTTGATCCTTTGTTAAAGTATAGTTTAGAATGTGTTAATTTTAGATAACAATGGTATGTTCTATGGTTGCAACAATTACTTCAATGTCCTTTTATCAACCCAATGACAATTTCCACTTAATTATTAGTTGCAATCACATTAACCATTAATCACATTGACAATAACTGTAGATAGAACATAAACAATAAATGCAGAAGACAAACCAAGACAAGAGAACACCAATATTTGGCGAATGCTAGGGAAAAACCCCAAGATGGGAAAAAATCTTTGATCAATTCTTCTTATTATTATATCAAATGTTCAACAGAGAGAGAGAGAGTCCAATAATACAAAGTCAAAGTCAAAATTGACTTGCCAAATCATTGTCCAAAACAACCCTGTCAAATCTGCAATTCTAACCTCAGTCAACATCCGTCAAATTAGCCTTAACCAGAGAGTCAACAACATGCAAAGTCTGGTCAAACTTCCCCAAAACAACTTGGCAAAAGGAGAGAGGAACTTGACCTCTCTTGCTGGTCAAAGTCAACCCAAAATAGTCAACAAATTTGTAGTCAATTTTGGGCAACTTTAAGTCAACCCTACGGTCAAACATGTATGTGGTCAACGCAAGTCAAAATGCCTAGATCATCTCGATTTTTATGCCAATAAATGCGGCCTGCTGAGACAAATTTTCCTAGAAAATCGAAGTCAAAAGCTGCCCAGAAAGTCAAAGTCAACGCTGGTCAAATTGCAAAAAAACTTCAGATTTTCGACCTTGTAATTTTCGGCCTCCTTTCTGCCACACGTGTGAGAAAATCAACTGCCCAATGAGGTGTACGAACCAATTAGATGAGGAGAGAGAAGAATTTGTGAGTTGATGAGGTGCCAAATGGGGTTTGGGTCATCGTTATTTATGCTAGTCATTTAGGGTCAAAAGATATGTCGCTTGGGCTTCATGAGCCTACATGATGATGTGGCCGACCTTGACAATTTACACGTGTGGGCTTGACCTCAAAAACATATTTCTCCTTGTTCAAAATTAGTGATCTTTAAGTCGATTTTGGTCCTCTCAAAAAGAGGAATTCAATGCAATAATTATCTCCATCAAATGAGTTGTCCAAAGTGGAATTTGGCCCTAGTTTCCAATTTTAACAAAATGCTCCAAATGTAATAATCTAGGTCGTGAAGCACAAAATTGTCCTCTTAAGCCAAAAGGAAAGATTTGAAGAAGAAAGGAATCTATTATAGATAGATGTGGTCTACCTTTGTGTGCATAAAAGGAGGGAAACAAATGGTTTGTAGATAGTGGATGTTCTAAGCACATGACTAGTGACCAAAAGAAGTTTATCTTCCTCGACAAAAATGATGGAAATGTGTCTTTTGGAAGTGGATCTGCTAAGATTGATGGTAAAGGCACAGTGATTCTCATTAATGGAAAATGCAAAGCACAAAATGCACTACTAATTGAAATACTCAAGCACAATCTTCTAAGTGTCAACCAAATTTGTGACCAAGGACATGAGATTATTTTTAGTGCCAAGGATTGTGAGATAAGAAAGTCTTCTTCAGGAAAATTTGTGGGAAAAGGAGTAAGAGCATTAGATAATGTATATGTTCTCAGTGAAATTCAGGAAGAAAAATGCTAAATAAGTCTGACAGATGAAAGCTGGTTGTGGCACAAGCGATTGGGACATCTAAACTTTGACAATTTGATAAAGATCAACAAAACACAAACAACAAGAGGCATTCCCATAATTTCAAAACCTGAAAAGGTTATTTGTGCGCCATGTCAACATGGCAAGCAGACAAGGACCAATTTCAAGACCAAGGAATGCTCAACATCAAAGCCTTTGGAGATCATCCATGCAGATCTATGTAGACCAACCAAAATTCCAACCCTACAAGGATAAAGGTACTTGTATTATTTGTATATGATTATACTAGAATGATGTGGGTATTTTTCATAAGATTTAAAACTAAAATGCTTTAAGAATTTCAAGGCTCTTGTTGAAAATGAAAAGGAATAAAAAATCAACTGCCTTAGAATTGATAGAGGTGGAGAATTTACTTCAAAATAAATCAATGAATTTTGTGAAGTACATGGAATAAAAAGGGAATTGTTCGTTGTTAGAACTCTACAACAAAATGGAGTTGTTGAAAGAAGGAACAAATCTGTACAAGAGATGGCAAGAACAATGTTACTAGCAGGCTGCAGCTGATTTGCAGTGAAAATTTTGGAGAGAAGTAGCTGGAGCAGTAGTATATACTATGAACAGGGCTCAACTTCGTACAAATAGTGATAAAACTCCATATGAACTATGGAAAGGAAGACCTACTTCAGTAAAATACTTCAAAATATTTGGAAGTAAATGCTTTATGAAGATCAATGATGACTCACCAGGCAAGTTCGATTCCAGGATTGATGAAGGAATATTTCTTGAATATTCTACAAGAAGCAAAGCCTACAAATGCTACAACAATCGATTATGAAAGGTAGTTGAAAGCATTGATGTAAAGATTGATGAGGCACTTCCTAAAAAAAAGTCGAAATCATTGAAGAAGATGCTATTCTTGGAGAACTTGAAGATGATACTACAAAGGAAGAAAAGGAGCAAGAAAATCAAAAGGAACCATTTGAAAATCCATTAAGGGTAAAATTCGTTCAAAAGCATCATCCGGAAGATCAGATTATTGGTGATGTAGATGATGGAATACAAACTTGAAGAAAGATGACAAATACACCAAGAAGGAATGATGTCACCCTACTATCCATGATAGGACCAAAAAATTTCGCTCAAGCTAGTAAGGATCCTCATTGGATAAAAGCAATGGAAGAAGAGATTAATCAAATCGAAAAGACTGAAACTTGGGAGTTAGTACCTCGTCCAAAAGACAAAAATGTTATAGGAACCAAGTGGGTGTTCAAGAACAAGATGAATGAAGATGGATAGATCATCGGAAACAAGGCAAGGTTGGTGTGCAAAGGGTACTCAATGATGAAATGAGTCATGAATTTGCTCAAAATATGTCAAAAGAATTTGAAATGTCAATGACTAGTGAGTTATCCCAATTTCTCGGATTTCAAGTAAATCAAACCAAGCAATGTATGTTCATTTCACAAGCAAAATATCTTAGAGACATGTTGAAATGCTTTGGAATGGAAGAATGCACCATTGTGAGCACACCTATGACTACAAATTGCAAATTAAGTAAAGATGGTGAATCCCCTATGGTAGATGCTACTTTATACAGATCAATGATTGGAGCCCTCTTATATCTAACAACTTCACGACCAAATATCATGTAGGCTGTAGGAATGGTGGCAAGATTCCAATCAGTCCCCAAGGAATCACATATGCTAGCTATAAAGAGAATTCTCAGATATTTGAAAGGCACCCTTGATTTTGGATTTATGGTATCCTAAGAGCACAACACTTACTTTGACAGCTTATACTGATGCAAACTGGGAAGGATGTGTTGATAATCGAAAAAATACTAGTGGAAATGCATTCTTTTTGGGAGATTGTCTTGTATCTTGGCTTATCAAAAAGCAATCATCCATATCGCTTTCCACAACTAAAGCTGGATACATAGCCACTGCAGATTGTTGTACACAAATTCTATGGATGAAGGAAGCTTTGAAGGATGTGAACATAGAAACACGTTTGCCAATCATCATTTATTGTGATGAAACTAGTGCAATTAGTCTTTCAAAGAATCTAGTGATGCACTCAAAGACAAAACATATCCCAATCAAATATCACTTCCTCATAGAACATGTTGCAGAACAAAACATCAAATTGGAGTATGTCAACACCAAGGAGAAAATTGTCGATATCTTCACAAAACCCCTACCACGAGAAGCATTTGAATATCTTTTTCAAAAGATGGGGGTCATCTCTCTTGCATCTCCTTAAACCATCTTATTCAAAGGAGGAGCAACATGATATGGGGAGCAACATGGTGACAAGAGAAGAAGCACAGTGACAGGGGGAGCGTCATATGAAGAGGTTGCCATTGATGTCAAAAGGGGAGGAAATGATGAAAGGGGAGTATATTGCCATCAATGGAAAAAGGTGGAGACTGTTGGATAAGGTTGTCATTGATGTCAATATTGATATCAATATGAAATCCTAAAAACCCTTGCTCTTGCCCTATACCCTATCTCTCATAAATCCCTAAAGCCTAAAATGTTTGGTAGAAACCCTAATTCCTAATCTATTTGATGTAAACCCATGATGAAACCCTAGCACAAAACCCTAATTCATAATTCACTTGATTCCTAATATACTTTATGTAAACCCATGATGAAACCTAAACCCATGATTTGGTTGATAAGCCCTAACAAAAAACTTAAGACAATTATTCTCAAAAACATTTCTACTACCCTTCCTAATCACTAAAGCGATTGGCAATAAGAATTGGTTAAGTAAAGTCTCTCCCTAATCATCTACACATTGACTGCAAAAGCATGATTTTCCATCAATAAATAAAACTAAATCAGGTCGACTTCAAGCACTTACAGGTCGGCTCCTCAATAAAATGTGACATTTCACCCCCGTTGCAAATGGTATAAATACAAATAAAAAACCATTCGTTCAAGACGATCATCTGCAGAGTATATAAAAGAAAAAGATATAAAATGAAGAACAAGGAGAATAAGTTCACATCTCGTGAACTTGGAAAGCATAAAGAAATACAAAATGTGGAGGCATACTTTTGAAGAAATTGTTCAAATTTTTTGTGGTTCAGACTTGAACTCCTGTGGAAAAACAAATTCAAGTTCTAAAATATTCAAAGGCTGCTCTTTGCGGATCAATGGAGCACTTATGATATTCGAACTTTAGATCCGTGGACGCATCTGGATACCTCTATTGTAGATTTACTGGTAATGCCTATTGCAGATTAATGGAGATTCGTTACAGAACTATAACAAATTGCGGATTTGTGAAGATATTGCAGATCAATGGAGATTTATTACGGACCTATAACAACTTGCGGATTTGTAAAGACATTGCGAATCAATGGAGATTTGTTGCAGACCTATAACAACTTGTGGACTTGTGAAGACATTGCAGATTAGTGAAGACTTCCTGTTAGAGACCTACAATAATACTTTTCATTGCAATCCTATGGAGACATAAAGGAATTATGTTGGAACTGTTTTAGATACACCTCCGAGCTCATTTTTGAACCTGTGAAGAAAGCTTACCTGAAACCTTGGAAACACATAATAACGTTGTTTACATCTTGCTTGGAAGTTTGGAGCCACAACACTTTGTGGAACTGAAGTATTTTTGATCTGAAGAATACATTGAAAAACATTGAGTAAGTTATAAAGTCAAATTTTGTTCTTGATCAAGTTGGAGATTGATAGGATTGGTGTCCTGATTATTTATCAAGCTGGTGCTTGAGATTGTTTAAAAAGGATTGGAGTCCTCATCCAAGATTGGGGTCTTGGAATTTTTTTTTTGTAAAGGTTGGAGCCCAAGGATTGGAGTTCTCATTACTTTTGATCGATAAAATCATTTTCTTTTGTCTCCTATATTCTGGATCAATTTGTGATAAAACCTTAACTAGCATTAATAACAATTGAAAGAAATACTGATTCACCCCCCCCCTCAGTATTTCCAACACACTTGGGTGCTTGTGAGGGCTGATGAACCATTAGGAGTTGGCTTATTCACCCCCCCTCTTAGTATTTCCAACACACTCGAGTGCTTGTGAGGGCTGATGAACCATTAGGAGTTGGCTTAGGGCTGAAGCTCTGGTGCTTGACTCAGTGATGAACCACCTGGAGAGGTGATCTCTTTACTCATTTGTAGCTTATCCATTGATGGACCTTTACTTAATATGGACTCTTTGTTGGAAATGTAACTAGGTTCGGTCTTCATAACCTTTTGTAAACATGACATTGTATATTTTGTGAAAAGAAAGAAAAAAAATAAAAGAAAATTCATTGTATTTAAAGCATGGGTTTCATGCTCAAGTTTAGGTCAAAAGCATGTTCTTTTTGCTTCTAGTTCTTTCTAGGACAAAGATGAATTTATGTCATGTATTGTGGTCCCATTTGGACTCATTGTAACAAAGAAAAATATTTATTTTGAGTCAAGAAAAGCCATTTATTCCTCCAAGACCAAGTTGGCCCAGTCAAGATGAAGTCGCCTAAAGGAGGGTTATTCGACCCCTCACGAAGGCTATAAATAGAAGGAGCTCGACTCATTTGTAGCACCATCTCATCTCAAGTTTGATCTACAATAGCGGGGAAGCAAAGAGGAGCTAGCTGATAAGGAAAAGCCGTCTTAGACTCTTGGAGATCATCTCTTTTTGTCCACACGTGTGAAGCTGCTAGGGTTTTTGTGAAGCTGCGAAGTTGCAGGAGGCCAAAATTGTAGGGCTGGAATTTTGAAGTGTAACTGCAGGGCCGAAATTCTAAAAGTGAAGCTGTAGGGTCGAAGTTTTGAAGTTGCCTTGTAGAAGATCCTGCTGGTGGGCTGACTTGGTGCTTGGGAGGATTATTGGATTTGGTCTTTTGGGTCTTGGAAGTCTCATTGTGAACAAATTCTATAAGAAGAGAAGTATTCTTTTGGGTTTTCCCCTTGGAGGGGTTTTTTCCTAGCTTGAAGCCTATATCTCGTGTACTTTGTCTCATTGTGATCTTCATTGTTTTGGTAATTGCTTGATGAACAAGAGATAATAAGTATTAAAAGGCCAACTAATATCACAAATAATTATGAAGTTGAGGAAAATAATCTATAATCTACAAGTCTTGATTTTCCAACACTCTCTTCTCCTGAAATTGCGCTGACATTCCCTGTACTGTGATATCTTAGCATGGATGTTGATTTTGTCTAAACAATCAAAAGAGACTGAGTGGGAGTTTGTGTGGCTAGTGGATGAAGGTAGAATGGCCTTATGACATCTTGTTTCAGCTGTTTATATTGTTTGAAGTTTCCCTCATAAGTATTGAGAAATATAGGGCATCATGTATTAGGTGATCTTTCTTCAATTAGTAACTGCTTGTGAGTGCTTTTTACAAATTTAGATTAGGATCTTCTTTACTTGAGTTATTAATGTTCTTCTTCATCAAACAACTACCAATGCATGAACATAAATAGACAAGAGACATATAATGTAGGCTATGAGCCAGGGCCAAAACCTCTCACTCTTTGAGAGGAAAACCCACACAAATTCTTATAGAGATTCCAATTGACGAATACCAAGACCAAGACCCTTGACCTATTAGCCACTCCAAGACGAAGACACTAGTTCTCTTGACTATCTTCTGCTCTTCTCTTCTTCTTGAATCCTCTTTCGCTTTGACCTTCTTAGCACCGAGACATCATCATCACCGAGACTTTGTCACTGACATGACACCGATATCTCCTTACTCTAGTTGCACCGAAACATAGATATAGTGGCAACATTAGACAAACTGTGGTCACTGAGATCTATCGAACACATTGAGATGGTCATCAAAACTATGATGGCAACGAGCTCTTATGGCACTGAGACAGTAAGAGATCTGAACCAAATCATAACACAAAACTTGTAGTCTATTATAGCACTGCACCGAACTGTGGTCTCCATTATAGAACCGAACTGTAGCTTATATGTACCCTTGTCCGAACTGTGTTTCTCTGCTTTAGCACCGAGACTCTTTCTCAGACATCCGAACTCTTGTTTCTGTGATTAGCCCTAAAATATTCTCGTTGTTCCTTCATCACTAATGCGAGTTCCTTCTGTACTTTGACATCCGAACTTGCCTCCTTTCTGATCACTGTAACTGTGATCCGAATTTTAGAGAGATCGAACTCATTGACTGTCTCAAATGTGAAGATCCTACACGCATATATGTAGTTGTTGTTCCATATAAATAAGACGACCTTTGAATCCGAAGATGTGTGTCTCCATTAGGTGAGTTGACATGAGAGTTCTTACTTCATCTTGAAGCCGACTTGCAGAGGAGTAGCATGTGCTTGTCTTGGAGGGATATTAGACAATCGTATAGACATAAATACATTTGTAACATGCCCAAGAAGGGTTCTTCATGCATGGCATTGACTCTATTTGACTTTTATGACAAACCCCAAATCGCTCAATGGGAGCCATTTAAAAATAAAATCTCTTGCTCATGAATCCCATGAAGCAAGCATACAATCTTTTTATTTTTCCTTCTTTACATCAATTACATAAAAATCACAATTACACATGTCATTATGAAGACTAAACCTAGTTACACTTTTCAGCACTCCCTCTTAACTAGGGAGGTATTTATAATGGTACTTGGTCATTCTCAATCTGAAGAATTCCTCATAAGAAGAATCAGATTGGTAACCCATCTGTATAGCATCATATCAACCAACATTGTCACATAGCAAGGCCTTGACTAACAACTTTATTTGTCCACAAGATCTGAGCTCAATGCTGGCGAGGCCAATGATTTATAAACACTCTCATCATTGTCTCTCCTGGAACATACCCCACCTAGGTTCTCAGGGTATGTTCCATTAGGACTATTCTTATCTTGGATTCCCAGTCCTCAATGGATATCGGTCCTCTACGACTACTCTTTTCTTGGATGACCTATCTCATCCTCAAAGAGCATCAGATGCCAGATGATCACCCAATCTTCCATTTGTCTTCCCAAGTGAAGACCAGAATGAGGTGTCTATCTCTCCCTCTCAATTAGGGAGGAGATATCTATTCCAATAAAGGAATGTACTCATTCCTACGGAAGGAATGTACCTAAGCTCCCTCTTGGCTTAAGAATTTCCAAGTTTCTTCGAAGTAAGAAACTTGCTTCTAGGATCCCTCTTGATTAGGGACCTACAATAACTCCTCAGGTGGAGATGATGGGACAATCAACTGCTTGAAGAACTCCTTCCTTCGATGTCATGATTTTCTTCTTTGTCACAGAGTCTTCATCTTTTGGGACTTCTTCATAGGGCACAGACCATCCATAACTTTCATCCATGAGTCAATCATGTCATCATTCCTTTCATCAGAAAGCGATCCATTAGTCTACGTCTAGCCTTGCTTCATGTCATGCTGACTTCTTCATGATATCATCTTCGAAGGATTTTACATCCTTCTACATGGTCTTCTTGGAAGACATCCACAGTTCTTCCCTTGGCAGTCCTGCATAAGCCCAACCAAATATTTGTTCAAAAAATAAGAAATGAACACTTAAATCAAAATTACCTTTGTGATGATCTTTTATCATGACATCTTCTTGTTTGCATCAACATCCTGCATACATGTTTTGACATATCTCATAAAGATATCCATTGTCAAGGGTCTCCATCTTTTTCAGACTTCCATCAGAGTCTTCTAATCTTTTTGGGGGATTTCCTAGTCAAATCTTCTAGTCCTCGAATGTTGATTTCCTTTTCCATGGTTGCATAGTCCAAAATCTCTTCCTTCCTTTCTTCACATATTTCATTCCCAGGAACTTCCAATCAGAGTTCCTCTAATTACTGTCAACCACCTCATTTTCATATGAGGACATATTATGTTGATTTCATCTAAAGTGACCCATGCCTTCCGACATCCTTTCATAGGAGGACATTCCTTTCCTTTGATCATGCTTCTCAAGATAGAGCAGTGATCCATGTTACCTGCAACCATACAACATGACTTTATAATATCGAATACAAGCATACATATCTCATTTACCTTTTGGTCATCTAGGCTTCTTTCAACAACTCCTTGATTGAAAAGAGCTTCAACCCCTTGATTTGCTTAATCTCTTATGTCATCATATCATCATCCCATGAATTCCACAAGTTGGAGTTCCTGATGAAACACTTGCTTCCTCTCTAGATTGGTGAACCTTCCGATGAAGATTCCATTAGAGAATCTTGAGGATCTTACGTATCCCTATCCAACAGATGTTACCTTTTGATGTATGATGAACCTTGTCTTGGATGACTTCTTCCTTTCCTTAAGTTTCCAATGAGGTTCCCAAGAGCTATATCCTTCATATTTCACTACCATAGATTTTGTTCTCGCTGTCCTTCATGTTTCCCTATGGTGATGTCACGAGCTCTTGCTTCTAATGCTTTTCCTCTTTCTTGGACTTTCTTCTTTCAACTTCCTCCCCTTCTCCATCTTTCTAGATATTGCCCTTCTTGAACTTAAGACAATCTTTCCTGTAATGCTCATAGCATTGAATCTTAGCTATGTTCTTTCTTTCCGACAAATGTTTGAGCACTTTGCCCTCAACCTGTCTTCTTCTCTCTTGCATAGAAACCACAAGTTGTTGAATGGAATAGCTATACTATCCTCAGAGGCAGTTGTTACCTTGTTCATCAGTTAAGGCATTTAGAACAAAATAAATCATTTCCTTATTCAAAATCATCTCTCCCAGATCTTGCAATTGGGATCATATGAGGATAACCCTTTATCCTTTGATACCTTCAATTTGTGTAGATAAGATCTAAGTGATATGACCTTTGTTATCACATCTTCAGAGAATAGTTCTACCAGCTTATGATATATCTCTTTTGATGTCTCCAATCTTGCTAGGAGGGAATCCTTGATGGATTCCATGAGAATCTCTTGAGCCCTTAGATCCTTTTCCATGTATTCAGATAGTGCTTTACCTTTGGATGGTTTGGAGACTTTTCTAATGACTTCATTTTCTTCGAGGACTATTTCTATCCTCCTTTTCCATGCAAGGAAGTTTGATGACCCAACCAGCTTATAGATCTCCTTGCAAAACGAAGTCATTTTATCAGATTTAGATTATAGAATAAAATATACTTACTTGTCAAGTGAAGATAAAATCTTCAACTTGATCCCTTTGTTGATGATGATTGATGAAGATGTCTTAATGCTCCTTAGATGATATTCTTTAAGGATAAGGAGGTCCTTGCTTCAATGAGGGGGAGACTCCCTTGGAATCTTTTGAAGATGATGACAATGCCTTCAACCTTCTTTGGATTAACTAGCCTTCAAGATACTTCGACGTCTTCGGTGGTGAATGAGTGCAGATCAGAAATGCTTCTAGGGTTTCGACTTTCTCCAAGATGATGTGATCATAGTCCTAGAAATTCTTCTCTTGGATGTCTAGACTTTAGGCTACCTAGCTTTGTAGATTTCTTCAACTTGATGAGGGTCTTTGTGGTCTTTTGATGATGACTAGAGGATCCAAAAGTTTTGCGGATGTAGACTTCTTCTTTGATCTAGGGTTTGATACTTCCGATGTAGATCTCGACTTCACTTTGATATCCTTCAACTTGCTTTGATGCCTTTCTTGAAACTCGATCCTTGAGTGTCTCTTTGATTAGATGCCCTTTTCTTGACTTTGTCACCTTAGCTCCAATACCATGTTGAGAAATCTAGGGCATCATGTATTAGGTGATCTCTCTTCAATTGGTAACTGCTTGTGAGTGATTTTTACAATTTTAGATTAGGATCTCCTTAAGTTATTAATGTTCTTCTTCATCAAACAACTACCAATGCATGAACATAAATAGACAAGAGACACAGAATGTAGGCTATGAGCCAGGGCCAAAAGCTCTTACTCTTTGAGAGGAAAATCTGCACAAATTCTTTTTATAGAGATTCCAATTGACGAATACCAAGACAAAGACCCTTGACCTATTAGTCACTCCAAGACCAAGACACTAGTTCTTTTGACTGCCTTCTGCTCTTCTCTTTTTCTTGACTCCTCTTTTGCTTTGACCTTCTTAGCATCGAAACATCATCATCACCGAGACTTTGTCACTGACATGACACTGAGATCTCCTTATTGTAGTTGCACCGAAACATAGATATAGTGGCAACATTAGACAAACTGTGGTCACTGAGATCTATTTGAACACACTGAGATGGTCATCAAAACTCTTATGGCAACGAGCTCTTATGGCACTGAGACAATAAGAGATCTAAACCGAATCATAACACAGAACTTGTAGTCTATTATAGCACTGAACCGAACTGTGGTCTCCATTATAGCATCGAACTGTAGCTTATATGTACCCTTGTCCAAACTGTGTGTCTTTGCTTTAGCACCAAGACTCTTTCTCAGACATCCGAACCATTGTTTATGTGATTAGCCCTAAAATATCCTCGTTGTTCCTTCATCACTGATTTGAGTTCCTTCTGTATTTTGACATCTGAACTTGCCTTCTTTCTGATCATTGCAACTGTGATCCGGATTTCAGAGCAATGTTGTTAAAAGCGCGAGCGGGAAAAAAGCGGAAAAAATCGGAAAAATTGGGAAAAAAGCGGGAAAAAATCGTTTGGTACAAAAATATTCATTTTTTTCATTTTTTTTCAAATTTTCATTATAAATCGCACTGCCCTGCCAGCCTGAGCTTTTTTCAAAAAAGTGCGTTTTTTTCTTCGAAAAAAGCGCGCTTTTTCCCCAAAAAAGCGGCAAAAAAAATTTAGCCCACTTTTTTCTTATAAGAAGCGCGATTAAATCGGGCTAGGGAAAAAAGCGCGATTTAATCGCGCTTTTAACAACACTGTTTCAGAGAGATCGAACTCGTTGACTGTCTCAAATGCAAAGATCCTACACGCATATATATAGTTGTTGTTCCATATAAATAAGCCGACCTATGAATTCGAAGAGGTGTGTCTCCATTAGGTGAATCGATATGAGAGTTCTTACTTCATCTTGAAGCCGACTTGCAGAGGAGTAACATGTGCTTGTCTTGGAGGGCTATTAGACAATCCTTTAGACTTAAATACATTTGTAACGTGCCAAAGAAGGGCTCTTCATACATGGCATTGACTCTATTTGACTTTTATGACCAATCCTAAAGGCTCTCAATGGGAGCCATCTAAAAATAAAATCTCTTGCTCATGAAACCCATGAAACAAGCATACAATCATTTTATTTTTCCTTCTTTACATCAATTACATATAAATAACAATTACACATGTCATTATGAAGACCAAACTTAGTTACATTTTTCAACAATAAGCACTTCACTTCAAGCATTGGAATTTGGCTTTGGGGTGACAACTACAAGTAATAATGGCTGTAGCTTGTGTAGGTTGGGTAGAGAGTTAGATTCCCACTCTCAGTTGCTAGATCTCTTATAAGATAAGTACACTCTTATGTTTTGTGCTTGTGGTTGTTATTATGTCCCTGTGTATTGTATTGAAATAAGGTCATGCTAATGCTCAGGAGTGTTGTTTCTTGCATAAATGAGGAACGATAATGTTTTGTGTCAAGATCTTATGAAATGGTTCATTTCTTGTGGATATTCTGTGCTTGGAATAACTTAAGATTGCTAGAGCATAAGGAGTTAGAAATCTTCGTTAATGAACGATTACTTACAATGACCTGTTAGTATCTTTGGTTATCGTGTTAATGACTGGCACATGTTAATAGTAAGGAATGTGGAATTCTTGCGTAGAAATCTTCTGGAACGTCTTTCAGAGATGTATTCTTGTAAATTTTTTTGAGTTTATGGATTGGTCTATATGACCTATGCGTGAAAAGGGAAACAACCTTTATTAATCAAACCAGTGACTGCATGGGAATGATGAGGCCAGTAAGCTCTGGTTTTTAAATTGCAAACTCAGGAGGATTAGCACTCTTATATATATATATATGATTTGCAGGCCGAGTTAGGCTGAGTTCTTGTAAGCTTAGGAGGGATAGCAATGATTATTTATATAACAATGCGAAGGGAAGAGTCCCTTGAAAACCATCAAATTCAAGCTATTGTGCATAGTGATCTAGCAACGCTGAGCCTCATTGTTTTAAGTGTTGGGCGCTGAGTCTCAATAGACCCATGTGCATAGAAACACCATGACTGAGCCTGTAGTGGGGAATGGTTCTCAAACCGTTCATATTATATGTATCACAGGCTGGAGTTTAGGTCCTAGTGGAGCTTAGAAGGCCAAAACCCCATAAGTCATGTGATTGGGTGCATCGATCCAAATGGTTAGGTAGGAGGAATTCTGGTACAAATGACAAGACCTCCTTTCTATATATAGTAGTCTAAGGGGTCATAATATAATCAGAGCTGACATAACAATAATAATGTAAGGGCACATTAATAACAATAGTGAGCTTCTATGGGGCACAATAGTAACAATATGGGGACTACATGGGTACAACAATATAATAAGGGGGTTGTACTAATAACAATAAGGGGTTATACTAGTAGTATAGGGGCCTAACATGCCCCTCTCCTTCAAAAAGTGTTGTCCTCAACGCTTGAGTAGTTCTTGATGCTTTTGTATAAAATTCTTGTCCTCCCATGTGGAATCTTCAGTGGGTAAGTTCTTCCACTTGATGAGATATGTTGAAATTGATCGATTTCGTAGCTATCGGATTCTTGTTTCTGTGACTGCTCCAGGTTCCAATATGATTTTTCCTTCCTCTTCAAGTTCTGGCAATATTGTTTGAATTGGGATCTTCTGCAACTTTTGAATGAACGACCACACTTCTTCGCCCTTCTTCCATTCATCCTTTGCTTCATTTATCCAATCTGGTTGGATAATAGAAATAGCACAAAACAATGCTTCCACATCCTCATCCTTTCTTGAGAGTGCATCTGCAACAAAATTTTGCTTCCCTTTTCTATAGATGATGTCAAAGTCATAACCCAACATATTTGTGACCCATTCTTCTATTCTTCTAAAGATAATATTTGTTCTAAAAAGTATATAAAACTATCATGATCCATTTTTACCTTGAAGTGTCTTCTCATTAGGTAAGGTCGCCATTCATGTCGACTTGCCTCTATTAGACATGACTGTTCAAGTTCTTGAAGAAAGGTATATATAGGAGCTCGGACCTCCTTTTCTAGCACCGAAAATAAAGAGTTCAAAACACAGAAGAACAACGAGATAAGGGTACAGTGAAGGAATATGACAGCGGATAATTTTTTAGGACTCGGTTTTGTATATTGGTTGTTGTAGCAGTAAGATACTAATATATTTACTACACAGTGGACAAAACATTGTTTGGTAGGCTCGGACTGTGTGTGCATCCTCCTATACGAGCCTCGTATACAATTTACAGTGGCTATGTTTTAGTGACATATTTGGACTGTGTTCTTATATAAATTTTCAGACTCTGGGTTTGCACCTTCAAGCAGTGAAGTGTTCTTTCCAGCGAGGTATTACTCCTGGCTATAGTACAACGTTCGTTAAGACAGTGTGGACAGAGTGGACAATATGGTGTGTGGAGCTTTCCTTTGTGATCTGTCCGGTGCTCACTAATATAGTGTGTTATTCCTTGATGATTGCAAACATTGGTGCATACCCCTGTATACAACGTGCTATTCATTGGTGATTGCAGTGCTTGGACTATTCATTGAATGTAGTATCTCTTTGGACTACATTGACATCCTATGAAGCAAAACTAGAAGCATCTTTTGGAGCAGTCCTTTTATGAGAAAAACCTCGCCTTTGTGAACCGACTTCTGGGAAAATAATTGTGCAGACCCTGGAGAATACATTGAGGCATTTGTATTAAAGGTTGTTGAAAGGATTCATTGAAAACCTATTTTGGAGCACACTTGAAGATAGTTGAAGGACATCCTCTAGACCAACAACATTGTTGAATAACCCTTGAAGTCTTATTGAAGCAAGTTGGTTGGTGAAAATTTTTGTTGAGCAACTCATTCAAGACATCGTGGAGACATCATTGAAGACCATGTTGAGGACAACATGATGAGGTAGTTTGAAATGTTTGGGTACAATGTTGGACGGTGGTGACACCTTCCACATGATAGGATTGTCATTGATGATATGACGTGGAGAAAATGATGAAGTTGAAGATTGTCAGGGCTCGTTGAAGAAGACATTGGGAGCTGTGAAGTATAACCAAATACATCTTGACGAAGTGAAGTTGTGGGTTGGAGCCTCGAAAAGGCAAGGTTGGTGCCTTGGAGAATAGGGTTGGAGCCCTAGAGGATTGAAGTCCTCAAGAATCCAGGTCAAAGCCTGAAGAAGAAGATATAGGATTGGAGCCCTTGGGGTCGGTGCCTCAGAATTGACAAGATCGATGCCTTGGAAAGTCTAAGTAGGTGCTTGGCACATCCCAAGTTGGAGCCTAGGTGTCTTCATCTAGGGTTGGACCCCCACCTATATTGTACTTGATTCATTATAAAGATTATATTAATAAATGCATTTATTCCTATTGTTCATTTTGTGTTCTAAATATAAGTGATCTAACTGGTAAAAGTAACAATTGAAAAGAAATACAGATTCACCCCCCTCTCAGTCTTTACAACAATTGGTATCAAAGCCAGTACCTTCACTCAAAGCCTAACAGCTTGAAGGTTGATCATTAGAACACAAATGGCGAAGACAAGGAGGAAAGTCTCCAATCCTCCTAAAGATGTGTCTTCCTTAACCACCAAAGTTGAAGTCAATCAATTTGTGAAGGCTCCATTGTTCAATGGAAACTTTGATATATGGGAGGCAAGAATCAGGAATTTCTTAAAGACTCAAGGCATTGAAGTCTGGAAATCGGTGATTGCTGATAGGATGATGGATGGAGAATCCAAGGAACATAATACAAGAGCAATGAAAGCAATCTTGAATGGGCTACCTGATTCTATGAAGGCCAATTTTGAAAAATGTTCGTCAGCAAAAGGCATATGGGATAAACTTCATGATCTTCACTCAAAAGGAGCATTGATAGTGATCTCTTGTCAAGAAAATGATGGAAAACAAGAAGGAAATCTAGAGCCCATCAAGGAAGCTGAAGATACGAGTAATGACATCAAGGCTAAAGAAGACCTAGAAGATGAACAGAATGAAAAATATTTTGAAGAAGATCTCCTCACTAAACTTATGGCTGCCATGGAAGAGATTAACAATTTGAAAAAGGAAAATGAGGAATTTAAGAAGAAAGCACAAGTTGGTGACCAGGACAAGACAAGGAAGGAAGTTGACCTTGTCAAGCTTCAAGTACAAGAAAGAGATGAGGAGCTCGCCAAGATTAAGGAAGAATTTCATCAAAACAAGAGAAAGCATCATGAAGAAGTCATATCCATGACAAATCAATTGGATAAGGCAAAGAAACGGGAAGATACCTTGTCAAGCCACCTTGAACAAAGGCACAAAAGCTTGAACAAACTTGAAGCAGAGATTGGTCAATACAAGGAAGAGGTCTCCTCCCTTAGATCTCAACTAGAAGAGGCAAGGAAACAAGCACAAGGAGTTGAGAAGGTGATGGAAGCTTCGACATTCATAGAAGGACAAGTTGATGAAGCAGAAAAGGATGATGACATCACCAAGTTAAAATCAGAAATCACTTCACTTAAGGCCCAATCATGTGAAGCAACCAAGATAAAGGAAGAAATGGAGATCATTCTATCAAAGAAGGATGAAGAATGCAAGAAAATGAAGGAAGAAATTGTCTATCTTAAAAAGGAAGTTGACTTGCTGAATAAATACTTGAAATGTTCTCAAACCCTAGATGACATCCTAAGTCATCAAAGGTCTCCCCTTGATAAATCAGGTCTTGGCTATGCAAGTGAATCCTCAAGCAAGAATGATAATGCTTCAAACAACAAGGATGTGAGGAAGGCGGGAAGACATGTTGATGCCCCCAACAAAGGAGTCAAATTGACAATGGAAGAAATCCTACTCCAAGAAGAAACGCAGACGGTGTCAAGGATGCAAGAAACAATGGTTATGATCAAAGGATCCCAAGGCAAAAAGACTTCAGAAGTACATCAAGGAAACCTTCTTCTCCCACGTACCAAAGTACATTTCTTGGTTATTGCTATTCTTGTACAAACTTTGGGCACATGGCAAAAGATTGTAGTGCACATCACAAAGATAAATATAATGGTCCCCGTCAATCTCCGAGAAGCAATCTTGCAAGAAGAAGTCATGAATTCTTATTCATGAACAACATAGAGTGCTTCAAGTGTCATAACATTGGACATATTGTTTAGTCAATTTAGTGTTCCTAAATTGATGTCATTAATTGTCAACTCGGGGCTCGTAAGCTGATGAAGTGAAGGTGTACTATATGTACTTAAGCAACCTCTTAAAGCTTTTTGTCGTTTGGGGTGTTTTTTGTGGTTAATTTATCTTCCTAAGATGGAGTGATGTATTTATAAACAGATGAGTGATGGTGTGTGTAAGGTGAATTCTAGATGAGTGAAGGTGTGTGATTAGTGGTTTCTAACTACTTGCT
>APFE030158379.1:117680-158792 GCA_000404065.3 Pinus taeda
TAAGCTGATGAAGTGAAGGTGTACTATATGTACTTAAGCAACCTCTTAGAGCTTTTTGTTGTTTGGGGTGTTGTTTGTGGTTAATTTATCTTCCTAAGATGGAGTGATGTATTTATAAACAGATGAGTGATGGTGTGTGTAAGGTGAATTCTAGATGAGTGAAAGTGTGTGATTAGTGGTTTCTAACTACTTGCTGAAAAGGAAAATTTGAAGGAAATAAATGAATTAAAATGAACTGAAAGCAAAGAACCACTTTCTAATGGCATTAGATACCATTCATGCTGCTGCAAATAAAAGGTAAGAAAATCACTTAAAAGACCAATGATAATGTTTATCTCTTCCTAACTTTTTGCCTCTAACACATAGTACTGTGTAAGACACGATTAGGAAGTAGCTAAAGATAAGTCTAAGAAATGATAAAAATGAGAAAAATCTACTTTAAAGGCTAGTTATAATGTTTTGCTCTTTCTAACTCTCTGCCTCTAGCACATAGTATTGTGTAAAGCACGATTAGAAAGTAGTTAAAGAGTAGTCTAAAAAAGTACCCAAAGTTAGCTGCAAGTTATTAGTATTCTGATCTCAAAAGATAAACAATTTATGATAAAGAGACCATTCATATGTTAGCAGACAGATTTGAGAAATAAAACTAAAAAATCAGCTATGAAAATAAAGTAAAGGCAGCAACTATGAATCTGTCAACTGAAACTACCACTAGACATAAAGCAAATACACAAACACAAGCAATCCTGGGTTAAAAACCTGCAAAAGAACAATGCTGATCAGCTTAAAATAAAGGCTGGAAATGAAATAATATGCAAGTGAAGTATGCTGTACATGTATCAAGAAAAGGCAATGCTGAATGGAAATAAGGAAATGCTGAACATAAAATACTGTACAAGGCTAACATGAACAGGGGCCCTCCATTCATATAACCGAAAGAAGACTCAAGGTATTGAAAACTTTAGAACAACACTGCTTCTATTACTCCATGTGCAGAAAATCACAGTCAAGAGTGCTAGAACAACACTATTAAAACAGAGTCTTGAAATGCACTAAAATTATAACAGGTTCATAAAAACACAGCAATAATAAAAGTTATCTAAGCGTACGCAGATGCAAGTTTTTTTATAGGCATCTGAAAGATAGCCTAATGCGTACAGCTAAGACTGAAAAATAACTGACTGTCATGCGTAATAAAGGTTTAATTAACACGTCATAAGCCTGCGTGGATAGCTGGAGGTTCTGGTCGTTATGGGCATTGAATCCAGAGTTGGATTATATCTCCCACAACCTGCGTAACACGGACAAGTCACCGTTTGAACTGACGTGACCCAACAGCTTACGCATCACCGTTAAGCTGCCTTTGTTGACCGTAACTTGCCCCCTTTTGACCAGAGGTGCAGATGACGTGGATGGCTGAACCAATAGCACAGGAACCTCGAGCACCTTGATTCCTAAGTGCCCATGTGGCTCATTTGGCAAAATGGCACGTGGAACCTTGAGATTAACAAAAAGGCTGCAGAATCACCAGATGGCTGCGGAATCAGCAGATCGCTGCGGAATCGACAGAGAGCTGCGGAATGCTTGTAAATATGTCAAAATCTAAACAAAACAGTCACACATTAGCAAAGCTCACTTGATCATGCTTAATGACATCTAATGTAATGATCTGGGTGGTTTTACATTGAGAGTGAGGCAAAAGAGAGAGGTAAGTGATGAAAAACAGTAGGTAATAGTGGATGGTGAGGTGTAAGTTAGAGGCTCTACACATATGGCACGTGATTGTAACTTGACTTGGGCACCTACTCAAGCTAGAACTATGCCAGAGAAGAAAGTTACACTAGTAAGGAGAAAGAAGCAGATTCAATCCAAAAATCTCTTGAACTGTCTAGCCAACAACAAATGTTGTTGACGTAATCCTTGATAATCTAAGTATTTGATGGGGAGACTCTGTTAGAAAGAAGACCATGCATACAGTTGGGGGGAGCTTAAGATGATTAAGCATTCTTGTATAAGCTAGTCATGGATGGATCGTATGAGAACCTTGACGAGTCACACTTGAACAATCATCCATTGATAGATCATCTATGGGGAGTAGCTCCATTGAAGAACATGATCTCTTATCTATTTGATGGATTGTTGTTAAGATGTCTTCCACTTGATCAACTAAGCAGGTAATCTTTCCTGAGCCAGAGGAGGTTGTGCAGGCAGGAGAAGCTGGTTCAACACATGAAGAAATGCAAACATATCATGGACCACATTGCCAGAAAGAAGAGCAGCATGACAGGGGGAGTAACATACCTATGAAGAATTACTAGTTGTGAAGAAAAGGAGCAACTTGATAGGGGGAGTTCTTGGGCACCCCGTTTGCCATTGATGTCAAAGGGGGAGAGAATGTTTGAAAGGGCAAGAATATTGCCATCAATGACAAAGGGGGAGATTGTTAATCTAGTTTGTTATTCATGACAAAGCGGGAGATTGTTAATCTATTGATGACATTCATGAGCCTATGAGCTTTGATGAAGAAGTCTAACAAAATGAAGCCATCCATGAAGAATATAACTGTCCTCCATTTCTACACTAATTAATGACTAGTCACATTAAAAACTCTTTTTCTCCACTTTGGAGGCAAAATCTCGCCATGAGACCTACACCATCTTGAAGAGCACAATTTTGCCTTTCCAATGAGCTATTACTTGGCCCGAAACTCCAAGTGGTTTGAAAGTTATTGATTTTTCAAATTAAGGGTATAATTTCTGGTCAGTAAGCCGACCTGAACATGTCAATTCATGTTGTCCTGCCTCTATTAGACATGACCGTTCAAGTTCTTGAAGAAGGTTATATATAGGAGCTCGGACCTCCTTTTCTAGCACCGAAAATAAAGAGTTCAGAACACAGAAAAACGACGAGATAAGGGTACAATGAAGGAATATTACAACGGATAATTTTTTAATAATTTTTTAGGACTCTGTTTTGTATATTGGTTGCTGTAGCAGTATTATACTAATATATTTACTACACGGTGGACAAAAGATTGTTTAGCAGGTTCGGACTGTGTGTGCATCCTCCTATACAAGCCTCAGATATAATTTATAGTGGCTATGTTTTAGTGACATATTTGGACTGTGTTCTTATATAAATTTTTAGACTGTGGGTCTGCACCTTCAAGCAGTGAAGTGTTCTTTCCGGCAAGGTAATACTCCTGGCTACAGTACAATGTTCATTAAGACAGTATGACAGTGTGGACAAAGTGGACAGTATGGTGTGTGGAGCTTTCCTTTGTAAACTGTCCGGTGCTCACTAATATAGTGCGCTATTCCTCGATGATTGCAAACATTGGTGCATACCCTTGTATATAGCGTGTTATTCATTGGTGATTGCAGTTCTCGGACTATTCATTGACTGCAGTATCTCTTTGGACAGCAGTGACATCTTGTGAAGCAAAACTACAAGCATCTTTTGGAGCAGTCCTTTTATGAGAAAAACCTTGCCTTTGTGAGCAGACTTTTGGGAAAGTATTTTTGCAGACCCTGGAGAATATATTGAGGCATTTGTATTAAAGGTTGTTGAAAGCATTCATTGAGGACCTATTTTGGAGCACGCTTGAAGACAGTTGAAGGACATCCTCTAGACCAACAACATTGTTGAATAACCCTTGAAGTCTTATTGAAGCAGGCTGGTTGGTGAAAATTTTTGTTGAGCAACTCATTGAAGACATCGTGGAGACATCATTGAAAACCATGTTGAGGACAACATGATGAGGTAGTTTGAAGATTGTGTTTGGGTACAATGAAGGACGGTGGTGACACTTTCCACATGATAGGGTTTTCATTGATGATATGATGTGGAGAATATGATGAAGCTGAATATTGTCAGGGCTCGTTAAAGAAGACATTGGGAGCTGTGAAGTATAACCAAATACATCTTGACGAAGTGAAGCTGTGGGTTGGAGCCCAAGAGGTTAGAGCCTTGAAAAGACAAGGTTGGTGCCTTGGAGGATAGGGTTGGAGCCATAGAGGATCAGAGTCCTCAAGAAGCCAGGTCTGAGCCTAAAGAAGAAGATATAGGATTGGAGCCCTTGGGGTCGGTGCCTCAGAATTGAGAAGGTCGGTGTCTTGGAAAGTCCAAGTAGGTGCTTGGCACATCCTAGGTTGGAGCCTGGGTGTCTTCATCTAGGGTTGGAGCCCTACCTATATTGTACTTGATTCATTGTAAAGATTATATTAATAAAAGCATTTATTCCAATTGTTCATTTTGTGTTCTAAATATAAGTGATCTAACTGGTAAAAGTAACAATTGAAAAGAAACCCTGATTCACCCCCCCTCAGTATTTCCAACAATGATCACTCCACAACCTTCCCTCTCCAATGTGACCATCACCATGAACAACCTATTTCTTGCATTCCTTCTATCCCTCACCCTTCGTTTCCGTCTCATCACAACCTTGTGGCATCTACAAAGCGTAATATTATAAGCAATGATTATGATAGGGAGTTCTTGAGAGTGATCTTTCATTCTATCTTTGTGTACTTAGAGGGAAAGCTCCGCACTTTTAGATTGACCTATTCCCCTTCTCGCAGGGTTTCCTTTTGCATTGAATGGAGATAATGTTTTCCGACCTCCCACCCACTCCATCCTTCATGTTTTTGGGTTTGAATTCGCTTTGGGATTTTTTGCACTAGTAATCGTATAGGCAGACATATTTATATTGATTTGATGATATGTAGGTTGCACTGGCTTTATGATTACACTTAATATTAGCTTTATTCTATGCATGTTAGGGTAGGATGCATTGCATGTTGATTTTTGCATTAGACAAACCAACAATTTATAAAAATATGTATTTTATTAATAATGAATTGACGATATATAGGATGAGAGGCCCAGGCTTAAATACAACCCTACGTGCCTCTTGGTGAATGAGCATGATCTTTGATCATGCCTTGTGCCCTTAATTAACTAAAAATACTTAACTTTTATATAACATTGCCTTCCTCCCAAAAAGATGCTTTGTCCTAAGCATACGTAACGACGGATTTTGTTGACGAAATGGTTCAGTTTCCCAAGAAGCTTCTTCTTCTGGTAAGTCCTTCCATTTGATCAAGTACTCTTTGGTTACTCGTGATCGAAGCTTCTTCTCTCGTGGATATGATATCTTATGGTTCTAAAATGACCTTTCCTTCATCATCTAAGGATGAAAGCGTTGTTTGTGCTGATTGATGGTCACCAAGTGTCCTTTTAAGGCAGGATACATGGAAGACGTTGTGGACACGACTTTTATCCAGAAGGCTTAAACTATATGCAACTTGGATGATCTTTTTGTTGATATGGTATGGTCCATAGAACTTTGGTGCCAATTTATTTTTTCCTTTTTGTTTTAAGGACAACTGTTTGTATGGCTGGAGTTTGACAAATACCCATTCTCCAACTCCAAATTCTCTCTCAGTTCTGTTTCGGTCAGTTTGCTGCTTCATATGGTTTCTTGCATTATTTAAATTTTCTTTTAGAGTTTGAACGATTTTTTGGGTTTCTTTCAATTGGTTTTTAACAGCTGGTAGATTTGTCTGGACGGTGGCTAGATCCTTCCATTTTGGGGATTCGCACCCATACAAAGCTTGGAATGGAGTCATTTTTGTTGGCGTATGGTAAGTAGAATTATACCACCATTCAGCGAGATGCAACCATTGAACCCACTTATTTTGTTTTTCTGTAGCATAACAACGTAGGTAGGCTTTCAAACATTTACTGACAACCTCCGTTTGTCCATCTGTTTGAGGGTGGTAAGCGGAACTCATATTTAGGTAGGTTCCTATATGGTTGAACAATTCCTTCCTGAAATTACCCTTAAATTTGGCATCTCTATCACTCACAATGACTTTTGTAAACCCATGTAATTTATAAATATTTTTGCAAAATATCTCAACGATTTGTTTATTCGAGTTTGATTTCTTCATTGCAATAAAGTGAGCATATTTGGTTAGTTTGTTGACTACAACAAAAATTTTATCCTTGCCGTCGGATACAGGTAACCCTTCAATAAAGTCCATTGATATTTCTTCCCATTTTTGATTTGGAATATTTAAGGGGTGAAGTAATCCAGGTGTCATAATATTTTCACTTTTATTTCTTTGACATTTGTCACATTCTGCTACATATTTCTGAATATCGCGACTCATCCCCTTCCAAAAGAATGATTGACCTGCATTGTAGTAAGTTTTAAAGAATCCTACATGTGCCGCTTACAGTGAATCATGTGCCTCCTTGAGTATCTTGGATTTAAACTTGGAGTTTGAATTCAGATAGATTCTTCCTTTGTACCACAGAATATCATTCTTCCATTCAAATTTTGAGTTGTTTGGAAGGTTATTGATTATCGCAGTTATTTTGGATCCTTGGCATACTCGCTTCGAATCTCATTAAGCCATTCAGGAACAACAACCGAGACTGCAAGTAATGCTAGTTTCTTTGTCCTTCCTAGACAGGGCATCTGCTACTACATTCTCTTTTCCCTTTTTATGTAGTATCTCCATGTCAAAGGCGACAATTTTTTCAATCCATTTTTGTTGTTCTTCGGAAAGTGTTTTTTGTTGAAGGAGGTGCTGGAGACTGTTATGGTTTGTTCGAATGGAGAACTTACTTCCCAGAAGATATTGTCTCCACTTGGCCAGTGCATGCATAATAACGAGCATTTCCTTGTTGTATGTGGATTTAAGACGTTCTCGTTTATTGAGCTTCCTGCTTTCAAAAGCTATTGGATGCCTCTCTTGCATTAACACTGCACCTATACTGAACTCGGAAGCATCACACTCAATGATAAATGGTTTAGAGAAATCTGGAGTTGCCAATACCGGGGTGTTAGACATAACTTCCTTCAATTCTTCAAAACACCTTCCTGCTTCCTCATTCCATTGAAATGAATCCTTCTTTAAAAGGTGTGTTAGAGGTGCAGTTATATGTGCATAGTTTTTAATAAATCTTCGGCAATATCCCGTCAATCCTAAGAACCCTCTTAGCTTGGATATAGTAACAGGTTTGGTCCATTCCTTTATAGCTTTGATTTTATTAGGGTCCACTTTTACTCCTTTGGATATTATGTGTCCGAAATATTCTACTTCTTCCTTCCCAAAGGTGCATTTGGATTTCTTGGCGTAGAATTGATGCTCTTCCGGTAGTGTAAGAACTTTATCCAGATGTTGTAGGTGCTCCTTCCAAGTTTTACTATAAATTAAAATATCATCAAAGAATAGTAATACAAACCTCCTAAGATATGGACGGAATAACTCGTTCATAGTGGCTTGAAATGTTGCTAGTGCATTGGTTAACCCAAAGGGCAATACTTTAAATTCGTAGTGACCTTCGTGTGTTTGGAACACAGTTTTTGGTATGTCTTCCAACCGGATTTTGATTTGGTAATAGGCTTAACCTTAAGTCCAATTTTGAGAAGTATTTTGCGCCATGTAGTTAGTCCAACATTTCATCGATAAAGGGAATTGGGAATTTGTTTTTAATCGTTATTTTGTTTTATCCTCTATAGTCATTGCATAACTTGAATGATCCATCCTTTTTTCTTACCAATACAACTAGAGCAACATACAAATTCTTACTTTTTGAGATGATTCCACATTTTAAAAGGTCTTGTATTAATCTCTCAATTTCAGTCTTTTGGTGATGCGGATATCGATACGGTTTGATGTTGATGGGGTCTGATCCTGCTTTGACTTCTATTGTATGCTCAATTTCCCTCCTAGGAGGCATTTTCATGGGCAGGTCTTGGAATACTTTTTTGTGCTTTCAAATTAGCTCTTGTACTTCTGGTGACTCTTCGCTAATCACTTTTGCAGATAACATTTCTAATTGGTGACATTCTACTACATAGTTGGTGCTCCTTTTCAAATCATTTTCATCATCTGGGATGACGACACGATTTGATTTTCTGGTGCTTGGAATCCGTATAACTTGTACCTCTGCCCTTCCCATTTAAAGCTTATAAACTGCTTTTGATGGCTGGCAGAGTAAGTGCGTAGGGTTTGTCGTCATTGGATACCTAAGACCACATCTACTCCTCCTAATGGTACAATGTAGAATGAAGATTCTAAATTAAAGTCTTGAATCTACAATTTGACCTTATGGTATTTCCCTACCTTTCCAATCTTCTTATCGTCGGCTACCATCACCTTCATGTTGGTCATGGGAAATGTGAAAATGTTGGGTCTCTTTGCCATGGTCGAGTCTAAAAAATTGTGGGTGCTACCAGTGTTGATGAGAACCATTACGTTGTTCTTCTTGATATGTCCTTTTAATTTTGAAGTCTGGGGTTGTGATATACCTGTCATAGCTGATAATGACACTTGCAGAATGCTTTCATCATCTAGTTCTGGAGAGAATTTTGGGGCATCTTCTATTCCTTCTATGTCTGATTCATCACTGTTTGAATCATTAGTTGCTTCACAGTTATATAGGTTCTTTATCTCTTTTCCTTTAGCACACCTATGTTTAGGGTCCCACTTTTCGCCACAACGTTTGCACCTTACCTCTTTCATCCTTCGCATTTCCACGTTAGATATTTCTCCTTCACGAAGATGAGGTGGAACATGTTTTGTATTATCCGTATTTGCAAATTGGGGAAATCTTCATTTCGAATATACTTTTTCCGGTTTTGACCACAATATCTTTATTTCTTTTCAACGACTTTTGCTTTTTGTCTTGCTACTTCTATGGATGTAATTTCATGAAGCTCAAGTTCTACTCGTATATGGGTTTTAAGTCCAGAGATGTTCGATTGGATTAGACGAGATTCTGTTAACCCAGGTACTCGTGTTGCAAAGGTCTCCCATTCTCGATAGTATTCATCCACATCTCCTTTTTGTCACAAGCTGACGAGTGTTGAAAATAACTCTTCTTCATTGACACCTTGGAACCTTTAAAAGAACACATCCTTAAATATTCTCCAACTGATAGCGAGTGTCGTCTTCTTCCACCACACATACCAATTATATGCTTCGCCTTCCATTTTCATGGAAGCGTGCCTAATCTTTTTTGTCATCCTTGTCAATATTGTAAATCTCGAAATATTCTTCCGCTTTATTGAGCCATGCAACATTGCATTTTTTGTTCCCGTCGAACTTGGGTAGCTCGATTTCTGCTCTTCATTGATAAACCGCTAACCGTGGAGTGAAAAGGGGGTATTGATCGGTGAATGAATTCCAGAGCTGCTTATTTTGAAAATTCGCGTTACTATTTTCTTGATGCTGTGTGGATGATTTTTTTGGAGACTCGGTCATTTCATGAGAATCTGCTAAATTTGCTGAATCTGATGAATTGTGCTGTTGATTGCCTTCAACAACTTGGAATATTTGTTCGGGTGTAATCTTCATCCTGTCACAAATAGCAGTTAGTATTGTCATTGTCTGATTATGATTCATTTTGGATTCAGTATGGTTCTGCCCGAGCTGTTTTTCAATCTGATTTGTCGTATCCTGAAGCTTCTTGATATTGTTGGAATGTCCAGTAACCTTACTCTCAAGATCGACTAATTTTTGGTTAAAATCATTGGAATGGCTAGTAATCCTATTCTCAAGATCAATCAATTTTTTGCTGAAATCGGTCATTGTCATCAACGACATTGAACGGGTTTGTGGGGGTGTATATTTGTCCGCCAGTTTAAGCATTCTTTCTTAATTTGATTTTTTTTTCTAATAAAAATATATTAATTTAAGTTATATAACTTTATAACTATAGGTATATATAAATTTAACGTTATGTAAGAACTATATACTATACATAACATAAATTAAATTGGGTCACTATTTAATGAAAAATCGGTAGGATCGAAGGATGTGACGATCTGTTGGAACAAGAGACCGATGACAGATTCGATGGGAAAATGACTGCCGGGCGGTGCAGAGACGACAAGAAGGATGGTAGCGACGATAGTGGCGGGGAGGGAAAACAGAGGATGGCGGGGATGATGTGGGGCACAACAGAGTCTGGTACCAGCGAGCACACGGCGACGGATTGACAGCGGCGTGGGTTGGAAACGGACGAAATGGAGATGGATGGAAGATCGAGACGCGAGGTTTAGGATGTCGCTGGACTGAGTGGATTGAGTCAGCGGGGAATCAGATGGCTGGACAACGAATGATATTTCTGTGTAGCATCTTGCTGGAGAACCGAACAGGCTCTGATACCTAATTTTGGAGATAAACCGACAATTTATAAAAATATGTATTTTATTAATAATGAATTGATGATATACAGGAGGAGAGGCCCTGGCTTAAATACAACCCTACGTGCCTCTTGGTGAGTGGGCATGATCTTTGATCATGCCCTGTGCCCTTAATTAACTAAAAATACTTAATTTTTATATAACAATGATCTTTCATTCCATCATTGTGTACTTAGAGGGGAAGCCTCGCACTTTGAGATTGACCTATTCCCCTTCTCATAGGGTTTCCTTTTGCGTCAAATGGAGATAATGTTTTCCCACCTCCCACCCACTCCATCCTTCATGTTTTTGGGTTTTCATTTGCTTTGGGATTTGTTGCACTAGTAATCATATAGGCAGACATATTTATATTGATTTGATGATAAGTAGGTTGCACTGGCTTTATGATTACACTTAATATTAGCTTTATTCTATGCATGTTAGGGTAGGATACATTGCATGTTGATTTGTGCATTAGAACTAATGACATATGATATTTCTCATGGTAGATTAGCTACATTTAAATTAAAATTGCATATTTTATTTTTTGTTGATTTTAAGGCCTAACACTAAGCATGGGTGATCATAAGACACCATAAAAACATGTTGCCCTGTGGGTTTAGTCTTTGACATGTGCAAGTCACAGGTCTACAGTGACCAAGATATCGTTGGTGTTCTCATGACCTCCCGTTCAAGTAGCCTCGCCCACTTTTCCCGAGAGATCATGTCCCAGTTGGAGCTAGATGTTACCCACCATTTTGTGGATGATATCCCTAGGAGAAATTTTTTCTCCTTGATGGTCCTTAGCCGACAGCCAACAACCCCTTGCAACCACCAACTAGCTTGATGTGCCATTTCTCCATCGCCTAAGCCAACCATGTGGTCCCTCACCCATCTATCATGATCATATGTTTGAAGGTGGGCCTCCCAAACCTAAAAGCATGTCTTGTTATTTGGAAATTCAATATTCTAGTTTATTTATAATGGAAAGAAAATCAGAAAGGCAGAAATATTTTCTTATACTTGATAAATTACTTGTGATGTTCTTGATTTCTTATTATGTTTCTTTATATTTTCTTCTTTTAATTCATCAAGCAATTACCAAAGCAATAACACATAAATCAATGGACACCAGATATAGGCACACAGGCAGGGCGAAACCCCTCTCTAGGGGAAAACCAGTGAGTAATTCGTCCTTCAATAGTTTTCCAGAGATATTCCAAGACTCTAGAACTTCACACAAACTTTCCGCCACACCAAGTCAGCGTTCTCCTTCTCTTGCAGATGATCCTACTAGACCCTGGCAGCAGCAACAACAATAGCAACACTTTCTTTGACCCAACAACTTCGACCTTGCTTTAGAGACTTCGATCTTCATTGAAAGATTTCGATCTTCACTTAGAAACTTTGATCTTGGCCCAATACAAATTCCAGAGGAAGCAACATCAGACAATAGCAACTTTGTGCTATGGTAGCAACAACATGCGGCAACTGGCTACGACATCAACAATAGAACTTCGATCTTCCAAACCAGGGCACGAGAGAGAGAGAGAGAGAGTGATGCACCAAAAATTCAATTTTCCTTCCTTCCTTTGCCTAGACCAAACTCGCACTCCTTTTGCCTTCTTTCCTTCACTTAACACTTTTTCCCAGCTTCAAGAGATATCGAACTTGCTTGAGTTGAAAAAATATCCTCCAAAGGGAATTCAAACTATTTCATATATAGCCTTTAGGTGAGGTCGAATAGCCTTCCTTGAGGCCGACTTGATGTGGAGGTTACATAATTCATTTTTGACTCAATACTAAACCTTTTTACATGATAAAAGCTTAAGAAGGGTCTCTTTAGAAATACAATGACTCTATTAATTCAGAATAAATCCTAGAAGTCATCAATGGAGAATTTGACCTAAAACATGATGACCCAAGCATGAAACCCATGCTTTAATAAGTCATAATAATAGTAATAAAAATTCTTTTCTTTATTCTTTTGACAAGCACATTACATGATGACTCAAATACATTAATGAAGATCGAACCTAGTTACATTTTCCAACTCTTTGGGCATGGATTAATGGGGGGATTCGGCAGAAAGAGTGGTCTAGGTTTGTGCTCTTGTCCCCTAGGTCTCTTTTCGGGTGTTAACCTTGCACTCTAATCTTGTGGGATCTCTTTACTGACCTAATGGTTTTAGGGATGGTACTACATGGGAAACCCTAATTTTGGTTGCGTTGTCCTGCTCCCTAATTCACATATATTACTCCTTCCGCTCATTACACTCCCATTCATCTCTCCTTCCACCTGGGTCCACATTCCTCCACTAGGTCCACATAGGGTCAACCACCCCCTTCCCTTGCCCCACATCTTGGGTCGGGCCTAGAATGATGCCCAGAGGTTGATGTGACTAAAAGAAAAAGAAAAACTATAATTGGCTACATTCAATAGGAAATTATACCACAAAATGCAAAAGATGGGCAAGACAAAAACTTTTAGCACGTGGGAAAAAGCCATGACATGAGCTTTGCCCCATTCCATGGCCATCACTCTGGTTCTTACATGGCCCTTGATGAGCCTCCTTTATCATTTAGGAACCCATGATTGTCCCAACCCCTGGTGGGCGATGAACTGCCCCACCTTAAAAGGGGGCATCCACTGCTATACTATACACATCATGCTCTCATTACCTAGAGCCATGAGCATTTAACCAAAGAAAATCATAAAAACACAAAAGGCATACGAGGAAGGGTGGAAAAAGCAAGGCCGGGGTAACTCATGCACCACGATTGCTCCCTCCTACACATTATTTTCCCAAGTGTGGGCTTCCCTTTTATTAGCTACCCTTGTGCCATCGGATGCGATCCAGGTTTCCCCCTTTCATTCCCCATTCCATTCCATCGCTATGTACAAACATACCACCCCCTTTAGAAGTAGAAACCACCTAACAGGATGCTTGGTTAACCCTATTGGAGCTTGGAGACATTAGCACATACCAAATCCCACTATGGAAGGGCATGCCATCGTGAAGTGCCCACTTGTTGTCCATGGTTTATAAACTCTTTTGCTTGATTTATTTAATGACTTGGTATGTTGGAAGGCACGGGGACACATTGGATCTTATGCAGGATTGCAGATGGTTTCCATTTGGGTTTGGTCGCCCTATACGAGGTCTTGACCCTAGAGGGTTCCATTGGCACATGTAGGGTGTGTGTAGAGAGCCATGGGCCTCCACAACAACATATAACATTCCATGGATGCCCACAACCATTCAAAGATTGCTCGTGGTTCACTTATTGGACGAGGAAGATGCACCTGATCCATCATGCCCAGCCAGCCCCACAATTTCACCATACACTTGGTAGATGATCCAGGACTTGCACGATGATGTGGCATCACCTACACCATCATCCTTTCCCTTGTAGGTGATCTACAGAGATCTTCGATTTGTTTGGAGACCCATGAGGACACTTGTGTGCCCTCACATACCATTTGGAGCACCATAGGTTGTTACAAGGGGTCAACACCTTGTCCACTGCCTTTGGAAGTCCAACTCCACATTATGGCACCTATGGAGTTCATTAGGCCTCCTCCAAGACCCAATGACATGCATTAGTGATTATTCGACCTCTTGAACGACTTGTTCTTTTTTTTTATGAGCTAGTTTGGTGGGCTTGTCACCAAAAGTTAGTTATTTTGCACATTATTTTATTGTAGGGGCTAATGTAGGCCTAATTAGCTAAATCAAACTCGTTATAAGTGTATAAATATAAGTGATGTGAATTCATTTTAGCATCATCACTTGGTTGGAATTGTATCTCTTGTGGGAACTTCACTATCCTTCTTGGAGGACAAAATTTTGGATCATGGAATGAATCTTGATGTTTGGATCATTTTCTCTTGTCTTGGAGCTTCTTGTTTGGAAAATTTTTGATGGTTGGATATAGTTTAATACATGTAAGTGCAATTTTAATGCTATTCTTTTCTCTATTTTGTCACATACATTGTTGCTGGGATTTTGCTATACTAGGGATAATTTATTGCATCCATTATTGCGAAGTTGTGGAAATTTTGTTTTTAGATGGTGATGCTTCAAGTATGGGCCATGTATGATGAGTGAATGTTCCTAAGGGTATTTCATTGTTGAAATTGATCTTGAGAAGCCATCTAATTTGCAAAACGAAGTATAAAGTCTTTGAAGTTGCTTTCCTTGCCCTAATGCTCAATGAGGTTGTCTTTAAGGCCTCCTTGACCAAGAAAATTCAATCCGAATTCATAATCATTCTTGACTCCAATCTCCCCAAAGGATTAGGCACTGGTCTACCATAAGTGCTCACCATAAGACCTATTTTCTTCACCTTATCCTCTTCTTTCTGAGTCTAGCCCCATAGGTCACCTAGGGCATCAAATATCTCACGGTCTAGCCATTCAAATACTTCGATTTTTGGTCCACAACTGCTCTGGTGTGTCCTTAAGAAGCCCTCAAAATTTCATGAGATTCCGACGGTGGGATCTTCAGATATCACAAGACTTAGCTCGAGGACCTAACTCAAAGACCAATTCTTGCCCTTGATTTCCCTTAGGCTAGAAACCTTACTGGGATCCTTGCATTGCCTTTCATTGAAAATTTATTCCTTGATCCCTTTCCCTTCCCTAATTAGGTCAAGTATATCATTGGTTGCTAAATTCTATCCCCTTGACCTAACCTCAGGTCCAGTTGGTCCCGTGTGGTCCTATGCACTATCAAGGTTAATTCTTCAAAGATCACCTAGAACCAAAATTTTCGCAAGAATTCTAGGTCTTAGGGATCTCCTTTATAAGACGCATACTCAAAACTTAACCCTTGAAATTCTCCCCAAGCCCTTCCTAGAGAGCCTTCCATCCTAACTTCCAAGATAAGCAAGCCACAATCTTGAGCCTCTCTTGCGAATAGGATTTTAGGATCACCCTCCATCCTATCTTTGATCTATCCATATTTGCGATCCTTATCATATCGGGTCTCCTCCCATCGGTGAAAGTGCGTAAAGAGTAGGGAGCCTTAGCTAAGGTGACAATGGGCTAAAGCTCCGCAGTTGTCCCTCTAGGATCCCCTTTAGGACCCGTGCTAGTTTGAGTAGTAACAAAGCCCAAAGATGAAATTCTTTTAAACCGATCCCAATCCCAATTCAAAAAAAAAAAAAATCTAATGTCCCTCTCTTCAGATTTGTAGTCCACTTCAGGAACAGAGATTATAACACAGGCTTAGACCAACAAACATACAAAGGAACGCAAGTAGACCTTGCCAAGGAAGCTAAGAAAATTACTTGAGAAACAAATACGCATAAGCCTTACCTCAGATGCTCAACGTTTTCCTCGAGGTCGAGTAGAAATTCTGAACAATCTCATCCAAAAGACATGTCAAAAGAAATCTTCTAACTCTGTCAAGTTGCTTCGCTGGTTTCCTTACGAGGCTGAAAAATTTCAGAGAGGTATTCACAAAAGATCATATATTAAAAATGTTATGTCTTGAGGGTAGATTAAGTTTCTTTTATAGGTGATTTCTTAGGATAGAAGGGGCTTCAAAGAATAGTCGTTGGAGGGCTCTTAGAAGTCTAAATACTCTTGAATTTTTGACCAATGACCGCCATGGCATATTGCTTCAAATTTTAATTTTTGAAACTTTTCACTAATAGTCCGTTTGCCCTGTTTGTCATAAAGTATATTATTTTAATATTAGATGAGGAACCTTATATTATGATCTTTATGTATATGTTTTGAATGATAGGTTTGGGAAGGGCTCCTTGAAGGTAACCGTTTGGAGGATTTTTAAACTCTTTTAGTTCTTTATTATTCAAATAATAATGGCATATTAATTATATTAAACCTTAGTTGCCCTTTGGTGTAAGTTTGTAGGCTTTTCAATATGATGTGGGAGTTTAAATTAGGCTAGATAGGGGCTTTACTAAGTGAATGTTGGAGGTGGTCTTAGAAGCCTTTAAAATTATTAAAGGCTGTAACTTATTTAATTTGCATCATTTATATGTCAACTTGGACCCTAAGCAAAGCCCATGTCCCTTTTATAATTAGGAATTAAGTTAGTCAAGGGTTGACTCTACAAAGTATGATGGAGTATCCTTAGTTTTCTATAAGACATAATGAGAAACCTTCTTGCCTGAGTTTTGATACCTTACAACGACTAAAATTATGCCATGTCAAACCCTTATGGGGTTTTAGCCCATCAACGGGGTTCCTAACTTCAAATGGGAATATGTCTCAAACCAGGAAAAACCATGTGGTGTAACACATACCGCCAGATAGAACTCGACGAGGGGAATCCAATGACGTGGATTTCCAAGTCAAACTCAATGATTTGACACTTCAAAAACCATCGACAAGGTCAAGGTATGTCCTTAGTCTAGGGAATCCAAACCCTAGGACTTGGGTTTTGAACCATCCAACAATATAGCTGTTATCTTGATGTAATCCGACAATTACTAAGAAGCGTTCATTAACCATTTGACATCAATGACTGGTGTTTTTGGTCAAAGTCCAATCCAGTTAACTCTATGGGTGACATCAACGACAACACCATCCAACAATTCGACCCCCTATTTTTAATAAAAGTTCTTGTGTTAGGTGGGCAACATCATTTGCTAATCAATTGCAAGCCCATTATGTTCCCTTAATACATGATAATACAATGCCCTAGACATTGTGTTCCCTTAACACATGATAATACAATACCCTGAACAGCGATTGCGCAGCTTTGTTAATTTGAGAGACAATGGAGGCCAAGTTGGCCAACCCATCATAGGAATTGCCTGATGAATCAAGATTATAATAATGACTCTACAATTGCTGGTTATGATCAATGATTTTTTGTTGGAACTAATTGCTATAGATAAACCTTGTAGTGCTTGTAGTAGCACATAAACTTAAGCTTGGTTATTTGATGGGACCAATTCCCCAAGCAAAAGATGTTCCCCGGTTTCCCTTGCGGTAAAACATGAAATCCCCCCGCTCCTGCCACCCCTCCCCTTTGTTTTTCTAAATATAATTAGTGTTAATTATTTTATCAGGAATACTGCATTTGGAAAAATCTGGAATATTTTTTACATTGTGTGATTTTTTTTCGAAGTACTGCACTTATGATGACTAGAAGAAATTAAATATTTTGATTGGAAGTTTGTATTTTGTTCATAGAAGCGCATTTGAATTCGGTAATTTTGTTTTCTGTTTTCTTATATAATATATCTCTTCATATGTGATTAATACAGGTTGCTCAACTTTTTCAACTGCCTTTTAACTGGGGTTTGCTATTATTTGGGCATTGTTGGATGTGCTTTCTTCAGGGTTTGAATCGACTTGCTTGCTTGGAACAGTTTCACAACAATGAGGGAGCTTAATGAGACGTCTGTCAGAAGCAATAAAAGACTGGACCTAGACCTACTATAATATTTTTATCTGCTTTTGTTTTTGGAGACCATCCATCACTGTAAGTTCTTTAATACATGAATAAGATGCGAGGACCACCAATTCCCAAGCTTCTGGCTAGCAGACTCTCGTGCATGAGGCGAGGGCAGATAGTGCTGCGTGATATTAATATGACTATGCACGATGGAGGTGCAATGCTATTAACAGGTCCAAATGGTTCTGGGAAAACAACATTTTTGCGTGTCTTGACAGGATTTATAAAACCTTCTGCTGGGCGTTTGTTATGGAATGGCTATGATGTGACTAAATCTAGCATCTATGACTTGTATAAATTAGAACTGCACTGGATGGGCATTAAGGATGCAATCAAGGATAAGTTATCTGTTGTGGATAATGTGGAATTTTGGGAAGTTTTGGATGGTAAATGTGGGAAGTCACGTAAAGCATTAGAATTCATGGGTTTGGGACATGTCATGAATGAAAAAGCCAAGGTGTTGTCTGTGGGTCAGCGTAAGAGGTTGCAGTTGGCACGATTGCTCGCAGTCCCTCGCCCAATCTGGCTTTTGGATGAACCTTCTGTTGGACTTGATAGAGAGGGAGTAAAACTTTTGGAATATATAATGGCAGAACACCGCAGGAAAGGTGGAATGGTTTTTGTTGCTACTCATATTCCAATTAAGCTTGAAGATGCCATGAATATACAATTTCCTCCTAGAACACCTAAGTCTAAGACTCTTCTTGACTATTTAAACGAAGAGTAAATAACTTTTTGGTTACAGAAATTATTTTCTTGCCAATCTTTTCTTGACATCATTCAACGACTGCAAATTTTATATGCATTGCAAAATTATATTGACTTTGCAAATTTAGTAACTATAAAGGACATGTTTCTTTTCGTATGAAGCCATCGACTTTTTAGTTGTTTGGATTTAGAATTGGATTAAAGATTCCCTTAATTGAATGAAACTAATGCCAACAGACTTATATATCTAGGAGTTTTTTTTTTTGAAATTTTGGTTTACTACTTATGCCTCTTGAAATCTGTACGATAAATAGTATTAATGTGAAATCTATATGATACAGAGTACCTCCTTTGTCGTAGAACACATTTTGTGGGATATTTTAACCTGTGTTAGCTGGCAAGTTCAGTAAACTCTGTGATATGGTTAATGGTTCATGGAAGCAACCATAAAGAAGTTTACTAGTATTATCCAAATAGTTGCGTTATTGAACCTTACTCCCCAGAAATATCTTTAACCATTTTGCTATTTCTGCATTACCTTCAGCCACTGGCTTCTGCTTCCTCATTGCTTCTTATACACCTTTTGCCACGTCTATGTAAGCTCCTATTTGTCTATTTATCACCAATTCTGTCCTCCCCAAGTAAGAAAAGTCATACTGCTTGCTCCTAGGCGGGGAGGCAATCCATTTTGTAGCTTTGAGTTTTTATTAAAATAGGTGCACCTGATATGTCTTACTCGAGTTTATATGATGGATGTGTTTTCTTCATTGTTGCTTCCGCAGCAGTGAATAATGTTGTTAATTTGGCATCGGGATAAAATGGACGAGGGTTTTGTAAAAACAAAAAATCATAAAAATAAATAAGGTAAAAATTGGCAGGCAAAATTAAAAAATACAAAATTAAAAGCCAGTTGTCCATGGTCCATAGGAGAAGGCTTGATTTAGCCATTGATGTTTAAATCTCCCCATCTTACTTACAACCTTCAGTAACATATATGTCCACATCTTTGTTGAGATCATAGAGAACATGAAAATGTGCTATTGAAGAGAACCATTCCATTGCTTTTTTATATCTTTTCATAAGAGTTTCTAATGTTTTGTCCATTGGGGAGGAGGCCTTCAACAAACCCTGAATAAGGAGGGAGTCTCTGAAAACAGTGAGAAAAGCTACTTGATTTTCTTTGGCTAATGAAATCCCTTGGTATAAGCTTCAGCTTGGTTTTTTGTCATGCGTCCTAAGCCCCATGAATATTCTGCAACTTTGACTTCATCTAGGTTGTAGGGCACCCCTCCCCTCGTGTCACCCTTGGAATATTCTTTTGGATTAGGAATATATATATATGTTAACAATAATAATGGTCATCTTCTTTGTAGTAATTTGGGTATAAGGGTTACCATTTCTACTAAAGATGCTAGGTGACAAGAGAGAACACTAGCTAGGCCACTAAAATAATGTTCCCAGTGAGTGATTTGGATACGCATCTAAAAGTAGGATTTAGTTTGATAATGAATTATCTAACACTTATCAAAATTGTTGTTTAGGAATTAATCATAAAAATAGAATTAGGATTAAGAATAACAAGAAGCTAGTAACAATAGTATTAATAAGTGTAAGAATTGGGAGATATAAATGGCCAAAATAGGGCCCTTGGTAACAATAGTATTAATAAGTGTAAGAATTGGGAGATATAAATGGCCAAAATAGGGCCCTTGGTCATTCAAAGTAGTGCTCGACCCTTCTAGCTAGTTCAGGACCTGACCTGAGAAGTTTCTCCATAGTTTGTATGGGAAGGGAATCTACCCCCCCCCACACACATATTCATTCAATGTTTCCTAATCCAAAAGAATTTTCCAAGGGTGACAGGAGGGGGAGGGGAAGGGGTGCCTTACGACCCCGGGGAAGTCAAAGTTGCAGAGTATTCATGGCGCTTAAGATGCATGACAAAAAACCAAACTATATGTATATATATTTCAAAACGAAATTCAATCATATACACATCCTAGTTAAATCTACATTTTCTAATTTTAATCATACACCATGTTCTTTTCCTTTTTTTAATTGGAAATAGTATTTATATTTTATAAATCCGTGCTTGGTTCGTAATAAGAAAATCATGAATTACCTATCAACTTCTTTAGAATTTATATCATTTTTCTCTTATCCAAGAGATATGCTAAACTTTCTTGAGGAGCATACGACTATGCAACAAAAATGGGGTTTTCATAGGTGTATACCTTGTAGAACAGCTCCAACATAGTACATCATTTACAAAACATAAAACCATTGATTGATAATAAAATCGTTGTTGACAATATACCTGATTTAATGTGCTGATTTGCATTGGGTCAAATTAATTTTTGACTCATTATACTCCATTAAGGGATAATTGATGGCCTGATTTGGCCATTGATGCACAATTCTCCTGCTTTCAATTTGCATCCATCATTAGTGAGTTTACCTGTTTTTTTTATTATGATCCCGTAATACATGAAAGTATGCTTTTGATGGAATGTCTTTTACCATTTTCCGTGTTTTTTCATGATATTTTCCAGAGATTTTTCCTTCGCCATTGAGCCTTTAACTAAATGCTGCAAAATGAGGGACTTTCCTAGGATTGAGAGTTTTTCACTTGCTTTTCTTTGGCAATTTATAGACTCTGATACAGACCATGAATCCCTGCTTAATTATTTGTCATGTGACCAAGCCCCCATGAGTACCCGAACACTTTGTCATCCTTAGGGCCATAAAGAGCACCTCCCCCTCTTGCCACTCTTGGATTTTGTTTGGATGCCCCACAAAATAGAAAATCCATCTTTGTCTACTATTCTTCCAAGTTCTAAATTCTACATCTGTCATTCTAAGCTTCTAGGATTCTCCCATATTTTGTTGATTCCAACTAGTAATTTATCAACTATCATCCAAACCTACCAATTTATTGAGCCATGCTTGCTCTCGTTGATCCATCTCTTTCGCAGGGGAGCTATGATCTTGCTTTTGAGCTTCAAATTCAGCAGACAACGATAATGCTTTAATAGCAGTGCTTTGGGGAGGAGTAAGCTTGTTATTATAGATTGTATTATCCCTAGCAAGCCAAACTTTCCCGCGTATAAATTTGGGGAGGGCTTCCCAATACATATTGAGAAGAGGTTTTTGTATAAGATTGCCTTTGTAATTTTTTCCCAAGAGGAGAAGAATTCTTGTAGAGCAAAGGGCCCATACAACATGTTCTATATTTAATTTTCAGATTGAAATTTGATGGTCTATCCAAATCAAATTGACGATGTATCATAGTCAAATCTACACTTTATAATTTTAATCAAATTGCATGTTTTGTGTTTAACATTTTATTATACTTGTCAAGTATGTCTTGAAATAGAAAAAACATATTGTACAATGTCAAATGCCAACACAGGAAATTGTACACGCGAACCAATAGAGTAACCCAATTATTTTCCCAATCACTATAATACTTCTCTAAATTAATGTATAATTTGTTTTAGTAATTATGGTTTAGTCATAAATTTCATAAACTCATTCCCACACATTGTTTAGGTTGTTTGGGTTTATTTACAAGTCTATTTGTACTTTTCAGATTATATACATACAAATGCAACACTTTTTATATTTGAGAGTGACTCAATCTAAATTGCATTGCTTTTAGTTTAAGTGATTATTCTTAGACTTAAAGACGAGATGGGTAGCTAGTTGGCTACTATACCTTTAATAAGCCCCCAATATGTCTATAGTGAGAGAGCTATTTATAAGCTCTTGTGATCTTCTTTCTAGGATTTGCCATGGGCTTATTGTGCATATGTTTATAGTGAGTGCCTTTTGAATAGACATTTTGATTTATCTATATTGCCCTCAACTTTATCTATACCCTTTGACATCATTTTAAATTTCATCCAATTTCAAAGTGATCCTAGATTACAAGCCTTGGTTTTAAACTTGTAATTAGGGATCATAAAGTTGCAATTGGTTGCCTCAGTACCAATGTAAAATAAAAATTATGAATGAAGTCATTAAGTGACAAAAATGACATTAAACAAATACTTGTATGGTTGGGTCGTATGGGTGATAGCTATTGAAGTAGCCAAAATGAGTAGTGCTAAAGGAGAAGATAGATGTAAGTGACATTATATGAGTAGTTAATACAATTAGGTCCTATACATTGCTAAATTGATTTTCATTGTATTCTTCATAGCGATGATAGATTTACCAAGTTAATAGTAATAAATTAGTGAGTTGAGACCATTTTCCATATCACAAAGGAAAGATAATGAATGTGAAATGGTCACTATATTCTTTAGAGTAATGATAGCTAGGGCAAGTTGGTAGTAATGTATTAGTGAGCTATGACCACTTGCCTTGTCACAAAAGGAATGATGATGTATGTTATATGGTACAAGGTATAAATCTTTGGGTCACATGGGAGGTTTATTTTTGGGTATAATTTATCCCATATTCAAAACATTTTTCGAGTAAGATGTCTCACCAATTTCTTCATATTTCTTCAATGGATCACATCTAATATTATGTGTGAAGTCAAGGTAGTTGCACGATTGGAAAATCGGTATATAATTGTGGTGTCAAAATAAATACAATGTTCCTTGCACTTAACAATTTGAACCAATGTTAAAGACAATAATTAACTTCATATGTAAAAATCAACAGTTAGTATATATGACAAATATGAAAATGTGTAGGAGGAAGAGTATTTGTGTCAAAATAATTACATAAATCAATCTTTTAATAGAAAAAAAATGCCAATCTATATAACTTAAAAAACAAAATATTATCACTAGTAATAATTGAAATGTAAAACGCCGACATGCTTATATTTCACAAGTTTGATGGAAATGGTTTGAATTAAGTGTGTAAAATTGGTTAAATATATGGATTTTTATCTTATTTGTATGGCCCAAGAAGATGCATTTACCTAAAGGTAATCTAGTATCCTAAATATGAGCAAAGCCATGATTTAACAATATAGATACAAGGACTTTTAAACATTGGGATGACTAAGCCACCTTGAATTCAATAGAGAGTTGATGTGAGAAACCTCACATAAGGACCAATAAAAATGTTCTATCTATAAGTTTTGCAATCACCTTGTTGATAATTATAATAATTTTAGATGTGAATTCCATCACTTAATCATTTCATATGATTTAGACTTAATGTATTTATGAATCGTATTTATTTTTAAATGAAAACAAAAACTATAATATATTACTAGTAGATAATGCTCTCAATTACCCTAAACGATACAATCTATAGAGGATTTGAGTTTCTTTCTATCTATTATAGCTTTATGGATTGATGAGATTAGTGGAATAAAACTGATACTACAAACCCTTCCTCATGACTTAGAAACTAACACAGAGGGTGGTCATTTCATGACAAAGTACAAAAATTTGTTTGTTTATTATTGCTATATTATTATTTATCTTTTAACTTAGTTTAATTTAATTTTTAAATTTATGTGTTCCATACAACCTTCCTTTACATAGTGAAGATATTCAATTGTTACAAAATGTATAAGAAAATCTAAACTAAATCTGAACACTAGTATGGGGATTACTATTTCCCTTTTAAGAGTTTAATGGCTGAAGTTGTTTGACTAAATTTGGTTAAATCAACTATCATTGAATTCTTGAATCTTCTCACTGAAGTCCAAAAGAAACTCATCCAAGATAAAGTAATCTTTTGCTCTTTAATTCCCTTTTCTTAATGTATAACTTGGGCATTGGAGGCATCTCAGAATTGTTTCCAATCCATTTTTTCTTGAGCTAAGTCATCTACTTGAGTTACCATATTGAGTTAGTTTGGAATATCAATGGTGCTTTGCTCCATCTCAAATTAGTTTGTTGCAGCTCCCAAAGGACCTCCTAATTTAGAGAGTACATTTTTCCGTGCATGATTTCAACTTGAGACTAGATGTCCTTAACATTCTTGATGTAGCTAAAGCTCAGCAACTAGATTATCAATGCTTAGAGACATTCTTGAGTGTTGATGAAGAAGATTTTATGCTTCTCACGCGAACATTGGAAATCACGTTAGAGTAAGCAAGATATTGGGAATGTTACCTTAGGTTTATAGCCTTTGTATTTTCACAATCAAAATTCTTAAAATATAAAATCTCTTTCATATTTATAATTTTTTTTATAATTTCTAAAATATATCAGCGAGTAAAAGAATAAAAGAATGAAAGAAACCTATATAAATTTGTAAATAAAAATCTAAAAAAAATGTCAAACACAATAAATTGAACATCAATATAAATTCTAAATCGAAATGCTTCAATAGACGAAGAATCTGAAAAAGAAATCAATACAAGGATTTTATTTAAAGACTAATATGAACTACAAATTGAATTTTCCTTGCATATCTGTTCCTCAAGGATCACAAGAAAATCCTTACAAGCCAAAGATGTAAATAACATCATATAGAGGCAACTAAGTGTTGAAAGATAAAGGTAGAATAGAAAAAAAAATGTTCTCGATCACTTCGAGAGACACAAAACATCATCAATCTCTACAAAAATCACACTAATAAACACCGAACTAGGTCAAAATTTATGAAAGTGCGAAAAATTTCAAAACAAATAAGCGACATGGAAGAATATCATGGAAAAATACCACTCAATCTTTCTTTGCCACCTTTCAAGATATCATTGCTATGAACAAGATAATTTAATTCTATAGAAACTTAGAAAGGAAATGAATAATAACGAAAACCCACTTTCAGAACTTGGGCATATCTTCATATAGATTTTCCTTCTCTTCCATTCATGGCTTCTCTTCTATTCATATTTGAAGAAAATAGTTGGGTAAGTCCAACTAATTTTTTAATTATTATTTAATATTATGTTTTAAGAGAGTAGAAATGCTTTTTTTAAGCCCTATATAAATCTTGTGTTAACCCTAAGACCCCTTATCAAACCCTAGATATTGAGTGATTACATTTATGTTGTTATATTGTTATGTAATCTAGAACCCCTTGTTGAAGTTGTAGCTAGAGTCGGTCTTCATAATATAAATTTTATCATTGATGTATTTACATTTATATTTATATATTTTTATCAAAGCATGTTCTTCATGCTTAGAGAGAAAAAGAGTAATTTTTTTTTATTATGAGTCAAAAGAAAATTTATTTGAGCCATGTCCCATTTGGACATTTGTAAGAAAAAGAAATTGAATTTTACTTTGAGTCATAAGTCCACCAAATGAACAAGTCAGCCCATTCCTCCAAAACACATTTATTCGACTTCTTGAATAGCTATATATAGGACAAAATTAGACCTACTTAAGAGACAATTCATTCATCCCATTAAGATACCTTATATGAACCAAGCGAAGGAGTAAAGAAGGTAAAAGTCAAAGGATAAAGAAGTTAAAACCTAACTCATTATTGACAAAATTTTTGAATCTCTATGGCTCGCACATGTGATAAGAGGCCAAAATTTTTGAGGCACTACAAGTCAAATTTTGACCCCCTCTGTAGCAGGTCAAATTTCAGATCATTGACTAGAATTGGAGTAGTTTGACTAGTGTTGACTTTGACTTTAGACGTGACTTGGAGGAAGGTTGAACTTGGTACTTTGGTGGTAGTTTTTGTCTTTGTCTTGGTTTTGGATATCTCTTATTTTGATCTGATTCTATAAGAGAATGATTGTTGGGTTTTCCCCTAACTAGTGGACTAATCTTGGTGTCTCTTGTCTCTTTATGATCTCTATACTTTCCTAGTTGATTGAGCATTTGTATAATTGCTTGATGAACAAGTCACAACAAGTAATAAGATATATCTAACATCACAACTAATTATCAAGAAGAGGAATCAAGCTTTAATTTACACTACACTTGGTTTTTCAACACCCCTCATAGTTTCATTTTATTATAGTTGTATCCTTTGTCTCCTATGTATACACCAATGATAATTAGTCTTAGGAACATCAAATATTGTCTTGTACATTATACTCATTGTAAATAGATGTTTCCCCCTCAAAGAGGACTACAATTATTGCTCTCTTACCATTTTTAAGGCACAAGGATCATAATATTTGGTATCATAGCTCGTGATCCTAGGGTTTTGCTGCTTCAAACATGCCATTGTGGCATTTTTGCTATAACATTTTTTTTGGACAATTTGAGATAGTGAACTTTGGAGAATAGTGAGAAGACATCTTAAGAATTATCTGGTTCATATTTCATATAATTTTTTCCCTATATTTTTGGATATATGCTCCATGTAAGTTAGGGTTTATGCTCATGAAATCAATCCCAAACAAGTCAGTTTGACATTTTTGCTCTAATTTTTTTTTTTTCTACAAGGTTTCAGATTGTGAAAATTGGACCAAATTGATGCAATATCGATTGAACATGGTTTAAATTTCATATCTTGGTTCACTATAATCTTGGATATATTCTCTAAGGAATTCTAGGTTCATAAATGCTCTTGAAACCAATTTCAAACATGTTAGTTTGGAATTTTCACAACTTTTATCTATGAGGTTTGAAATAGTGAAACTCGGACCATAATAAGGATAATTATTACGGAATAACTAGATCAATTTTCAGAATTTTATTCACTATACTTTTAGAGTTATACCTTGTGGAAGTTAGGATTTGTGAACAATATTGAAATCAATTGTAAATAGGTCAACTTGATATTTTTTTCTATATCTTCATGTTTGGGAATTTCACACTGTGAAATATTCAGGGATTTGAAGAGACATACATAAGTACCTCATGTATAAATTTCATAATTATATTTTGAAGAATTGGAGACGTGACATGCTATACAAGTTTTGCTCGTGGGAAGACGCCAAAAAATCAACAAGTTATGGGGAATTTACCATAACTTTCACTTGTCACGTCAAATTAATTTCACACCTATGTAATTGTACACAAGACATGTCAAAGTATTACAAAACAAAATTTCAAATCTAGAAAGGCTCAAATCTCATAGATATATCAATAAAATGTCAATTGTTTTGATATTCTTCAACTAGTGACATAACTATTGATTAGAAGATCCCTTTTTTGGTGATTAAAAGTTTTTTTTTCCAGGGAAAATCACAATTTTCTATTAACTTGAGAAAATTACATGTTTACGAGAGATTTTTCGGCGAAAATCACATGAAATACCATTTGTTGATGCGTTTCGAACCAACCAGTGTGGTTCATCGTTAGGACAAGTTGAAGAAACAGATCCAGCTTTGCATGTTAAATAGCCTAAGCAGAGCCTCGAACGGCTAACTTGATTAGCCATTGGTCAAGTTAGCCATTGGAGGATCTGCTCAGACTATTTAACATGCAAAGATGGATCTGTTTCTTCAACTTGTCCTGACGATGAACCACACTGGTTGGTTCGAAACGCGTCGACAAATGGTATTTCATGTGATTTTCGCCGAAAAATCTCTCGTAAACTTGATATGGATTACAGAAGCCTCAATTCTACAAAATTACATGTTGTAGATGCCTAGCGAGCATATGTAGTAAGTTAGGTCGTGGCCTTCAAAATAATACGTTTGTACAAAATTACCTGTAGGGGGTATACAATGTTGTTCAGATAAAAAGATATAGACAATATATATAGAGCATAGAGTACTGATAGGATCTGCAAAAATATAAACTGCAATTAGGGCCTATCAGCTCGCTGATATAGCTAATCAATATATGGTCAGTGGTAGTATTGGAAGTGTTCTGCAACACGTTGCTCTTGGATTAGCCATAAATCCCTGGGCTGGACCGTGGCCTCCTTGGATAAGTGATCGACAATATGATTGCGTTCCCTATAAATGTGGTGACAAGAAATATAATCAAAATGAGATTTTAAAAGCATGGCTTCATCCAATATATTCCTGAGAGAGTGCACAAGACATGAAAATGTATTATTGAACCAATTTATAATGATTTTGGAGTCCCCATATATCTGTAGGTGTTTGCAATCACGTGCCAGTGCAAAGTGAAGCAAATGTCTAAGGGTGACGAGTTCATCAAAGTTATTAGTTCCAACCCCCAAGCCCAACTGGATACGGTAAAAATGACTGTCCGATATGTGCAATAATATAGCCCCCCCACACCCTTGTTCTTGAGCAAAACCATCAAAATATGCCCAAGGGTGATTTCTATTAATAACTTCAGGTATCATGACTCAGACAGGAGGAGTGGGATCATCATCAGGAATTTCATGGTAGGTAATGATAATTTGAGCAACTGATAGTGGCAATCAGACTGCTATGTCTCTAAAGATGATTCCATTTCTATTCAACCAGATGGTCCAGCATATAAGCAGAGGGATATTGCGATTTTTCTGGTTTGTGGTCTCAGCCCACCAATGTTTCCAAGAATCTAGTGTGTTTTGTCTGTGCCATCGCAGAGTAATGGCCAATGAGGAAAGAACCTGATCCCATATATTGATAATAGTAGGGCAAAGGAGAAAGCGGTGATCATTCGATTCCTCGGCCTGGTGACATAAAACACACCAAGAGGGACCATAAAAGGATCTTTTCATTAGATTACCCCCGGTAGGAGTCTTGTTCATTGATACATTCCACATAGACAGTCTAGTACGTGGGGGAGCTTTCACCTTCCAAAGAGAGCGCCACCAACCCACCACCAACCCATTAACACAGATGGCATGTGTGTATTATGAATAATAGCATATCCTTCTTTTGGTGTATATGATCCATCCGCTGCAGGTGACAAAATGAGCTCATCGTCATCCTCCATAATATAAACATGTGATTCAGTTAATGCGGAAGTATATCTTGCCCAAACCTAGTGCCACCAGGTTGGAATTCCCAAATGGTCTGTTGAATTCCAAGCTTGTGCAAATATGGTGGAATTCTCGGAATCAACAATATTGGCAATCGTAGATATGCCTCTGTCCTTAAGAAAGTTAATAAGATCAAGAGGTAATCGATACATATTTCCACAACCAGTACATAGATCCATGCCAATGCGCACATATGTTCCAACTTTTATGCACCATACAAGGCCATTTCCGATAGTGGGAAGAGTATGTAGAACAACTCGCCAGATCGTCGATATTCCAGTTCTATGCCATGTTAGGAGGCGAATCCATTCCATATTATGTAAGGTCCATATGTATTTGTAATGTACCACCTTTGTCCAGAGGCCGTGAGAGTTAAGTATGAGCCATCCCATCTTGGCAGCAAGTGCATGTGCAAATGAAGGTAGACCTTTTGATCCCCAGACTCCCCACTTTTTAGGAAGTGCAATGTGACTCCATCCCACCAAAGCAAAAGGCTTACCTTCCTTGTATCCGTTCCAAAATAATATACAACGTATTTTTTGTATTCGAGATAAGATTCCTGTGGGTATCCAATCCAAGGACATCCAATAAACCGGGGTTGCCTCCAGGACCAGTTTAATGAGTACTAACCACCCAGCTCTTGATAAGAACCGATGGTTCCAGTTGTGAAGCCTTTTTTCAAGCTTGGCCACTAGCCAAATCCAATTTGCAATTTTGTAGCAGCGAGGTTTGATGCGGAATCCAAGGTATTTGAGGCCAACATCCAAATGTTGTCTTTGAAAAGGGAATTTCTATAGGGCAATCTGAATTTCTTGTGGGGTGCAAGTTGAGAAGGAGATAGTGGATTTCAACCAATTAGATTCCATACTGGTAGCAACTGAGAAGAGCAGCAAGATATCATAAAAAATAGAGAAATCTCGAATACCCCCATTGAGGAAGATAAGCACATCATCAACAAATAGAAGGTGGGATATTGTATAGTGGTCTGTTATCTTTAGGCCCAGAAGTCGCCCATCTCTTCTTGCCTGCAATATTAATCTACTCAGTCCTTCCATTACAAGGAGAAATATGAGTGGAGAGAGAGGACATCCTTGTCTAAGGCCGCGCTCAGCGTGAAAGAAATTGGAGGCTGAACCATTAATAAGAACACTGAAGGACACATTAGTAATGCAACACATAATCCAATGAATGAATGTGAGGGGAAAGCCTAAATGAGTGAGGAGCATCCTTATGTAAAGCCAGCTAACCCGATCAAATGCTTTGGAGAGATCGATCTTGAGGATGGATTCTTTTAGCTGCTTTGTCTTAATGGAGTGGAGAACCTCTTGAGAAGTACCAATGGCCTCATGAATTTGTCTATTATGCAAGAATGCAAATTTCTCAGGTGAGATGTGGGCAGATATGATGGGATTTAATTGGTTGACAATAATCTTGTAGAGACAGTTGCAGAGGGATGTATGCCTAAAATCATTTAAAGTAAGTGGGGAGTCCACTTTGGGTATGATGGCAATGAAAGTGGAGTTGATAGCCTCATACATATGCCCGGATGCCCTGCATTCCTCCACAACCTTAACAAGGTCCTTTCCAATGGTCTAAAAAAAGGCTAGATAAAATTCAACAAACCAACCATCTGGGCCAGGGATTTTATCCTTTTTGAACAATTTAAGTGTACTTTCCAGTACCCCATGGATACAGGCTTAATAAGATCATTTGTTGCATCTTGCTCTACAAATCGAGGGAATAGCTTGGCAATTCGGACTATTTCTACAAGTGTGGCCCCAGGAGGAGCCTTGAAGAGTTGTTGGAAGTGGGAGGTGCCAAGATGAGCTAGTTGGTGAAAGATATGCGCAGATTGTCTATCCTTAGTAGGCATCTTCCATATAGTGTTACTAGCCTATCTCCCCTTCGCATAATTATGAAAGAATTTAGAATTGTCATCCCCAACCTATAACCATATAGCCCTATTCCTTAGGCGCCATGTCTCCTCACATTATTTAAGAATTTTGGTCCTCTGAGCCTCCAAATCAGTGAGTATCTTTTTAGCTTCAACAGTTGTAAATCCTCGCCCCTGCTCATCCAACAGATCAACCAGCTTGTTTTCAATGATTCTAAGAGTCTGTTCATCCCGTTCCTGCTTGTTTTTTTCCCATTGAATAGATAAACTCTTAAGCTCAATAAGGTTGTGACAAAAGCCTTCTGCTGTGGATCTCTCATGAGAAGGTGGATGTGCTCAACAGAAGTCATTGACCAGTTTGATATATTCGGGGTCCATCAGCAAAGTAGAATTGAATTTAAATGGAGCTCTTGGTTTCTGAAAGGGACCCGACAACTCTAAAAAGATAGGAGAATGGTCAAAGATACCACCAGATCCCACCCACTGACAATAATTTGACAAAGTCCTTGCCAAGTGCTCCTTGATTAAGAATCGATCCAATCGCCTTTCCAAAGATGCATCACCTATTCTTCTGTTGCGCCAAGTTGGTTGCAACTTATTCACGGGGATATCAATCAAATGGTGTTGCTCTAGAATTTGTTCCATAGTGTCCGATAGGGGATCCAACTGAGCATTATATCCTCAAGATTCTACATGTTCAATAGAGAAGTTCATGGCCCCTCCCAGGATTGTCGGAGTTAGTAAGAGATAAGTTAAGTAGGTGATTCCAATAATCAACCCTGTTAATACAGGGAGCATAAACATTGATAATTCAGAAATCCATACCCATCTCCAGGGAGTAAATTTCCATGCCAATAAATCCAGCACCCCCCCAGGATGAGATAATCTTGATAGAGTGGGGATTAATGCCCAATTAAATTCCCCTAGATCGTCCATTGACCTCAAGAGCATGAAAAGTCCAGCCCGACTTCAGAGAGTGCAAGACAATGATGACCTGATTGGCCATGCCTAGGGTTTCTTGTAAATACATAATGTCGATCAACTTAGTATCCAGTAGTCTTCTGAGGGCTAGTTTTTAGCATGGCTAGCCAACCCTCTATAGTTAAATGAAATTCACTTCATGGATGAGACCGGGGAAGGGTATTCGATGCTCTAAGAGCCTTGTCAAGAGTAGATTGCTTGCCCTAGGCCACATCCACCCCATATTGGATAATGGCTTTAGAAATATTGGAATGCTGACCCCTAGGGAGATTCGTGATTTTAGGAGGGGAAACTAGACCAATCCAAGCAGGCTCAGGAGGGTGTGTCACCTGAGAGTGAAGATTGTAGGAGTGAGAATGACCAGAGGAGATCGAAAGCCTGGGTGATCGAGAAGAAATAGTTAAACCAGGTATAGAGGGCGGGGTGGTCGAGTAGGATGGGGAGTGGAGGTCCAAAGGGCAAGTGAGAGAGGTGGAGGATATGCTTGGAATGGATGCAAATGCAACATGCAAATGATGTGCAGAACTAGATAAAGATAAAAAGGATACAGAGCAGAGGGGAGGAGGAATACCCGAAGAGAGAGTGGCTACAACAGAAGCCCATGATCTCATCATAGGTGGGGAAGGAGGCAATGGGGAGGCTGATGATGGCATCTGAGCAGAGCAGCGATCTGGAGGCTTCAGATGATGAGACCGAGAAGGCTGTCCTTTCGTAGGTGCAGGTGCTTCAGGACCGACATCAACATTGGGTTTGGAGGGAGAGGAGGCGGAGGTAACCATAGGACAATCCTTGTAGAGATGTCCAACCTTATGACACCTTCTGCATCTGAATGACACCCCCTCATAATCCATAATTTGGATGCGAGTAAATCTTCTCCAATGTAGGGTGATCTTCTCCTCCATACCTTGTCTGGTGTCTAGGTACACCAATATGCGAGCCATTGATTTGTTGCCAAAAGTAATATATGACTTGTCATAATCCAAGAAAGTACCCAATGCATTCATAATACGGGTGAAGATATCCTCAGACCAAAAGTTCACGGGGAGACTGGGAATCCTTACCCAAAGTGGTCCAATGCCCAATTGATCTTGCTCGGGGTCGAATAGTGGACTTCATCTCTTAAGCATCACTAGATCCAGTTCAATGTGCCAGTACTGAGAGAGAACCCATGAGGTGTAGTCCTCCCTTTGAAAACTAAGGGCGAACCAACCTCGAGCCAGGGTGGTAATAGATGAGAGTTCCCTGAGTATGTTTCCCCAAATCTCCATGACCCAGAGGCAAAGTCGGGCGGCTGAGTACGATCTTCCTCTAACTCTGCCGACCAAAACCTTGTTTTAAATATCCACAATATCACCCATTTCTACACCTTCACCGAAGCAGAGCGACATGTCCTTGCGGGAAGCTTTGATGCACTTTGATTTCTTCGCTTTGCCAGAACGTGGTGCCATTGGGTGGTCTTGTGTACCCGAGTTAGCTTCCTGAGAATTAGGGCTACAAGTCCGAGAGTTAATAGTCGGAATATCGAAACATCTGGAAGGAAGAGATGACCGCCCTGGGTCAGCGAGAGGATTTAGGAAGGGGGATGAATCCGTGGAGTGAGTGAGGGGAACAACTGCAGAGACAATAGCCACCATCGAGGGGAGGGCAGATGAGGACGACAGATGGGGGGGATATGGAGGTGGAAAATCAAATGAAGGGGAAGGTGGTGTGCAAGATGTAAGTAAATGAAGAGTGGCCAGAGAAATAGGAGGGAAATCAAGACCCGAAGATGCGATGGTGAGAGCTGCAAATGGTAGATAGGGCATGAAGGCACTGGGATTAGAACGGACATGCGGCGATAGTGGCCGGAGAAATAGGAGGGTAATCAAGACCCGAAGATGCGATGGTGAGAGCTGAAAATGGTAGACAGGGCACAAAAGCACCGAGATCAGAACGGACATGCAACGATAGTGGCCGGAGAAATAGGAGGGCAATCAAGACCCGAAGATGTGATGGTGAGAGCTGAAAATGGTAGACAGGGCACGGAGGCACCGAGATCAGAATGAACATGCGGCGATCCTGACCACGGCGGAAAAGGAGAACCCGGGGACCCAAAAACTACCACCTACGGTAGGGAGCTCGGGTAAGACCAAATGGGTTCATAGGGATTCAGATCCTCCGAATAGTCGACAACGTCCTCGTCCATCACAAACATTCTGCAGTCAATAACGGGGTCATGAGGAATGGACCGTAGAAAATGCTGACAACGAAAACGGAGGATAGACTAATAGATAGTCACGGTGAGTATGCCATGTAGCAGGGGGAAACACAAATAACAACAACAGAGGCTGCAGGGTAGGGGAGAAGATGCAAAATTCTAGTTGAATTCCTTCGACATTTCAGATTGGAGCGCCATCATCTCGTCTCTATGGAGAGATTTGTTATAGCTCGGTGATTAAAATTTGTGATAAAGAGGATTACTATTATTATTTACTAGCATGCCTCCAAAGAAAGCTACTACGCCAAGTAAACTTACAAAAGGTTCATCCTTGGCTCATGAAAAAAAATGAAGATTTAGAATTTAGGTTATATCAATTAAAGAAGAAAGTTAACGAAATAAATGGTAGTATGTGGAAAAAGGTGGATTTAATAGGTTCTCAAGAAAAGTTCAAAAGAGAAGTGGAAAAGAAGAGTGAAAATAAGGAATGAATAAAAAACAAGACGAATGAAAATAAGGAAGAAATAGAAAAGTAGAAGAATGAAAATATGGAAGAAATGAAAAATGTCAAGAAAGATACACAAAAATTCATTAGGGGAGAAATAAAAGAATTACAAAATATTCTATTAAAATATCCCCCTAAAAGGAATGTGGAGATCCAAAGAATCAAGAACATAAGGAGAAGCATGGTGTTGAGAATAAATCTCATATGCGGGGAGTATGCTATCACAATTGAAGAGTACAAATTAAATTGTAGAACCATAATCATGAATTTTCAATCCAAGATCCACATCATCAGGGCTTTAAGTCAATGTTAAGGAACGACTACATTCCCAAGATTGATATGAAGAAATTTGATGAAGTAACATGGATATTTTAGATGGAGTAATACTTTTATCTACACCAAGTGGCATCCTTACAAAATGTAAATATTGCATCCATGTTTTTAGAATAAGACCAACATGTATGGTATCAATGGATTTGTGAAAGGAAAAATGAATTTGTTATATTTTGGTCCATTTTTATAGAGGAATTGATAGAATATATGGGGATATTAAGAACAATACATTCTTTAGTCAATTGGTAAATCTTTGACAAAAGGGTCTAGTTATAGAGCACATTCAACAATTCCAAAAGTTAAATTTCAAAGTAAAAAATATTTCAGAGGATAATTTGTTAGACCCATTTAAGGGAAATTTAAAGGAAAGCATCCAATATGAGGCATCTCTCTTTGAAACTAAATCTCTATAGCATGATTTCAGTCTGGAAGGGAAAGTTGAAAGTAAAAATATGGCCACTATAAAATTGGTCACTAATAACTATAGAGAAAATAATGCCCCCTCTCCTAAACCTACAAGGTTGACTCCTTAGCAAATGGATGAAAGAAGAATAAAAGGACTATGTTTCAATTGTGATAGTAAGTACAGTAAGGGGCATAAATGTAGCGATAAAAAATTATTCTACATAGATTGTGAGGATGAAGAAGATCAAGAAGTGGAAACTTCACAAGATCTAGAGACATAAGAGACTACTGCAACAATCTCTTGCCATGCATTGACCAACATAAATATACCACAAACCCTCAAGATATAAGGATATATTCAAAAGAAAAAGGTAGCAATATTGATTGATTCAGGCAAAACCCACAACTTCATCAATTACAAATTGGAAAAACTTCTTAATTATTTTGTATATTCAACACCATAATTTCAAGTGATGATTGCAAATGGAGGTACCATATATTGTTCAGGGAAGTGACGTAATATTAAGTTAAAAATGAGGGAGTATCTATTGGCTAGTCCCATGATTGCAATCTAAATGGGTGGTGTTAATCTTGTACTAAGGTTCCAATTTATTCAAGTGGATATTTATGACCACCCAACTGTTCCACTCACTCACAACATGATTTTCCTATTTTGCTTATTTTCTATTTTTGGAAATTTAAAAGTCTTAAACTTTGATCTTGAACTTATGGAGCCATTTTGAGGCCCTAAATGACGTTTTTCTTTTTGAGGAAAAAAGAAAAATTATGTCTTTGACTTTTTTTGTAGTCGAAAGTTGTTCTCCTCGGATAGACCTTTCTAACGAGATATTGTGCGTGCCAAACATAGATCATATTCCAAATTTATGACCTCGAGAAGGTGATGTTCCAAGTTACCCCATTGGGGTCCATAAGCCTTTGGCACTTCATCTCGCAAGGTTAGATGTTTGGATGTTTATGGTTTCTCATTGTTTCTTCATGATAAAAGGGCCTTTGAGCCTCATTGTAACATAGTTCAAGAAGGTGAGTAGTCATCACATCTCTTCTAATAGATAAGTTACCATTGCTCGAGCTAGTGTGATTTCATTATGTATATAAATAGTTTCAACATTTGATGTTTATTAATGGAAGTCCAGTTTAACTATATCTCTATTTTTTTTTTAAAATCTATATTTCATTTCATTCATTCATAAATCCGGATCAGTGGTATTAGAGATGTCTACTCTTTCTCTGTTTTTTTTGTGAATGTCCCCAATGATTTTGGGTTATAAGGAGTTGGGACTCGAATTACTTAAGCCCTTGCAAAGACCGCCCTTGCCAACCTTGAAGACCTCCCATGGAAGAATAAATAAAGATGATGGAGCAAGATATCCTATCAAATTGTTGGTCAAAGAAGCCATCGAGCGATAGAGGAACGAAATGATGGATAACTTTTTCTAGATCCTTCCCTTTAGTCGATACAAATATGTGATACATATTTCTCCAACAACAACTCTGAAAGAATTTCCTCCTTTATGGTACAAGTTAATTTTGATATTCCTATATTCAAAGGCCAAATATATGTAGATTGTCTAGACAAATGGTTATATCTACTGGAAGGATATTTTTCAGTCCATAATTTTTCTGATAGAGAAAATATTACTTTTTCACTGCTTAAAACAACCCCCTGCATCAAGGACTGGTGGGAAACATTCTATGAGAAAATGGCCACGGAGGAGTTTTCACTATTTTCAGTCACACCATCTTGGAACTCTTTTAAGGATGTTGTTAAGAAACAATATTACCCTGTTGGAAGCTACAAAGACAAATATATAAAATGGACCACACTACGGTAGGAAAGGGACCAAGAAGTGCTAGAGTTGATCAATATATTTCATACCTTGCACACGAAGCTGGGTATTAAGGTCTTTGAGCGACATCTGGTGCTCATGTGTCATGGTTATTTTCACACATACATCTAGACATAAATAGATTTCCTAGACATCTCCTCACTTGGTGCAACATATCGATATGCTACCAGAATCAAACACAAATTTAAACAAAAGAAGAAAAACTTTGAATTTGTGAATTTGAAGCAAGGCAAGGCCACCACTAAACCACATAACAAAGGATAGAGCCAAGGTGAAACAACCAATGAAAAAACATTAAAGCCGCAATCATAAAATAACAATGGGAAGACGAAGAAAGAAATGGGAAAGTGGTTTGAGTTCCATAAGAGCCACACTCATAACACAAATGAGTGTTGTGAAAAGTAGTGGTGGCTAAGATGAAATGTTCAGAGTTAGAAGAAGGTTCTAACTCTGAACTAGACCCTGACAAGGGGAAACAAATCATCGATGTAGAATCTAGATCCACTATTTCTACCACCAAGGTACAATAAAGTAAGCCCGAAGATCCAAAGGAAGGTGAGCATCTCTTCCACTCACAAATGCGGGTGAAGGGGGCTCCACTGCATTTCATTGTCAATAGCAGTAGTCAAAAGAACCTCATCTTAACAAAGGTTGTTAAGGAGTTGGGCTTGCCAAAAACACCACATCCACAACTACACACCATTAGTTGGCTCCACCAAGGGTGAGATATTTACATCAACCAACAATGTCCCTTTCCCTACAAAATCAAGCCTTTCACAGATGGGGTATTGTGTGATGTTTCTCTCCTTGAAGTTTGTGATGTTTTTTTGGGCCAATCATACTTGTGGAAGCTCCATGCTATGTATGAGTCCAAACCTTGTATTGTTATTATTACTTTGGGCAGAAAATTGTATAGGACACTAGAGGTAGCCTCACCTACTAACATTTCTATGATATCTACTAAGAAATGTAGTAAGATCATTTCCTAGACTCAAAAAATTTGTCTTCCTCTTTATTTTCTCTCAAAGTAAGGGGAAGATCGTGGCCACATCCATGGCCTCCACACATGGCTCCAGTACATGCAAAAGGAAAGTGGATAAGATTGTATAAGTGTATAGAGACATCTTCTCCTCACCCACAGGGGTACCTTTGGACTGTTAGGTCAAGCATTCAATTGATCTGACCCCTCGCGCACCTCTACCCAATGGGACAATCTATTGTCATTCTCTTTTGGAAAATAAGGAAATGAAGTGGTAGATCCATGAGATGTTATAAAAAAGGCACATCCTACCAAGTTCCTCACCTCGTGGGAGTCCAATTATACTTGTGCAAAAGAAGGATGGGTCCTAGAGACTCTTCATTGATTATTGAGCCCTGAACAAAATCACAGTTAGGAATAGGTACCTGATTCCACATATTGATGAACTTCCTGACCAGCTCAAGGGGTCCAAGTACTTCAGCAAGATTGAATTGAATTCTAATTATCACCATGTTCCAATAGAACCCATGGATATGTGGAAGACTTATTTCAAGTCCATGGAGGGTATTTTCAAGTGGTTGGTAATGCCCTTCGGTTCGACGAATGCCCCCACAACTTTCATGAGGTTGATGGATGACATATTGTAGCCTTTCACCAACTCATTCGTGGGTGTATATCTCGATGATATCCTCATATCCAACAAGAGTTGTAAAGAGAACTCGCAACATATTTGGTAGGCCTTGCATACTCTGGAACGACATAAGCTATGTGCTAACTTGGAAAAAATGCAAAATATCCAATATATAGGTTACATTATTGATGAGAAATGTGTGCATGTGGATCTAGCTAAGATCCAAGTCATTCAGGATTGGTTGGCCCCAACGAGTCTCACAGATCTTCGTAGCTTCTTGGGCCTTGTTAATTTTTACTGAAGATTTGTGTTGGGGTTCTCTCATATCACTTGGACCTTAAGTCAAGTTACCAAGGGTAGAGAAAAGCAAATATTTTTTGGCCTGTGCCATAAGAGAAATAAATTATTAAACTCAAACATCGTCTTTTGTTTACACCAATCCTCACCTTGCAAGACCTACAAAAACCATTTGAGATTGAGACAGATTCCTCTGACTATGCTATTGGTGCAATCCTCACTCAACAAGGGAATCTCGTGCCCTATCAAAATGAAACACTTTCTTATACTATTCACAAATACTCCACATATGATAAGGAGATGTATTCCATTGTGCAGGCCTCCCAGCAGTGGAAACATTACATTCTAGGGAAGGATAAAATAATCCACACAGATCATTGACCTCTTCAATTTATGCAGACACAGGGGAAGTTATAGGATTATCACCATCTAAAATGACCCACATATTTTCATTAATTCCATTTTAACATTAAATACAAGAAGGCTAGCACCAATCATGTTGCAAATTTCCTTAGTCAGACCCTGGTTGTGGAAATGACCGCTTTTCTCAACTCTTGTGGGAATGAGACCTTTGGATGGCCACAACTATACAACAATGATCTATAATTCACCACCACATACCAGATGATGATGGAAGTAAAGCATGTTCCACCTCTAAGATGCATTGTTGTGCTATCTGGGACACCTTTATTTTCCTTTAAGTGAGCATTCCAAGTTAATGTGGGAGGCGCATTACAGTCAGGTAGCAGGGAAATTTGGCATTGAGAAGAAAGTGGCGGTATTAGAAAAGTATTTTTATTAGCCAAAAATATGACAGGATTTTTGCTAATATATCAGGTCTTGCACTGGCCATGCCATTTGCATGCCAACCATAAAGAAGAAAGGCTTGTAAACCCGTTTTCCTACTCCTAGTTGGCCTTGGGAATCCATCTCTGTAGACTATATGTATGGCCTTCCTTCTACTAAGCATAGTAATGATTGTGTGTTTTTGGTCGTTGATAGATTTTCTAAGATGGCCATATTATCTTCCTACAAGAAGAGTATCACAACAAAATCCAATGCCAAGCTCTTCTTTGAACGGGGGTGGGTACATTTTTGGATCCTGTAGACCATCATATTAGATTGAGATAACAGGTTCCTAAGCTCATTTTGGTTGAGACTTTGGTCATTTTTGGACACCATTCTCACTAAATCGACTGCCTTCCACCCCTAGACTTATGTCCAAACAAAAGTCGTCAACATGATGATCCTGCACACTTTTACACATGTACATCTCTAAGTATCGATGAACATGGAATGAGAGTCTCCATTATGTTCAACATAGCTATAAAATAGTTATCCATAGCTCAACTGGCCATAGCCCCTTTTAGGTGTGCCTGAGATTTCAACCATTGTGTCCCATTAATGTTGCAATTCCCCTTGCAACTACAAAGGCACAATTTGCACATGTTCAATCCAAAGTTGATAAACCCACTGAGTTTATTGAATGCATTTAGCACATTCACCAGTAGGTTCATTATATCTTGCATAAATCCAATACTAAGTACAAGAAATGTCATAGTCATAGTAAACTTTTGTGCATTATCACATCCATTTAAAGCCAGTACAGTTTCTTCTGCATTTATGGAAATAGTTCAAAAGCTACATGGAAACTCAAAGATTATTGTAAGTGACAGAGATCCCATTTTCACTGGAAAATTTTGGACAGAAATATTTTCTTGTCTTGGTACTCAGTTAGCTCATAGCTCATCTTATCATCCTCAATCTGATGGGCAAACTGAGATAGTAAACAAATGTTTGGAAGGATATCTTCGTTGCTTTGTATCTGATAAACAGACACAATGGGTCAAATGGTTGCCTTTGGCTGAATGGTGGTATAACACTTCCTTC